>OZ007556.1:173218134-173345049 GCA_963931855.1 Philhelius festivus
TACACCCCAGAACACTCTCCATCCCGCCCACGTCTGTCTATATCACTTTGTAACAAGCAAGAATAATTAATCCGTCTCTAACCAACAGAAACCTATCAACGTGGAATGTCACTCCATAACAAAGGCACCGGTGCAGGAGATGATACTTAACGGTAAAAGCAGACGAAAAACTTTACAACCTGGTTCCTTGTTCCTTCCTCGTTGTCCTGTCACATTATCCAATCCATCAAGGTGAAGGGGTGGGTGCCTCTCTCTCTCTCTTTCTCTACCTCTGTATTTTTATCTCTTGAAAACCAAAAAAATACGACAACATCAGCCCTTAAAGTTTTGGCCCGTATTTCAATCTTCTGTTGTTGTTTTTGTTATTATTGTTGAGCGATTGTTTTTGTTCGGAAATCGTTGGAATGTAATAAACTTAATAGACATCTTTTCAGAGAGAAAGGGCCTGGAGAAGACGGTGGGGACATTATACAATGAGAGGCAGCAACCTGAAGTGGTTTCATTGAACTTCAAAGTTTGTTTTTCCTTATTTATTTTTGGAGACAGGAAGAACACATAACTTTTTGCTGTTCAAATTGAAGTTTTTTGTTTTACCTGCTCTCAAATTACCTGAAATGGATCATGGAAGTTGTTTTTGATGAACGTCTTGACTGTAATTGCTTAGTAGACAGTTGGAAGGGATTTTTTTTCTTAAAATTTTTGGTAAAAGTTCGATTGATAGATTTCACTTTTAGAAAAAAAAACATTTTCACAATGAAAATTTAATGGAGATGAAAACGGAGATGGTTTAGGCTAAAATGGAATGGATTTAGGTGATTTGTCTTGACGACGCTTATCTACGAAGTTGGGTTTATCTACTTGATGAAACGTTGTATATGCAGTTGAAGGGAATCTTCCTGCTGAGCCCTTTAAGTCTTTTGAATAATTTATAACGAGATTATTATTTACATACAAAAGACAACTAAAATGTAGTTTAGCTGCATACTATTTACATCAAACATCATTAATGCAGTGACGAAACTATTTAAATAATCCTGAAGAAGTCATGCTTACACAAGGCTAAGACGACATCTTTTAAAATACACAGAAGACTACATTTGGAAGTGTTATTAAAGTTAAAAAAAATGAATTTTAATGAATGAGTCAGCATACTTAGATTTCGAAAAACATAAAAAAAATAAAAAGAAAACTCTTTTTAAGGATTAAGGTCAGTTTTTCTTTTATTTATAATGGCAAGAGTACGATAACTTAGGCGCCAAGAAATTATAACGGTTTTTTGTAGAACAGTTCAATACAAGCATTTTTTGCTACGGGAGGGGGGGGGGGGGTCTATCTCCCCCCGTTTGGGCAGGAGGGGCAATTTTATAAAAAAGGTACTAAAATGGAAACAAAAATATTTAAAAATAACGTTATTACTTACAATTAAGTATTATACCCTTTTTTAAAGCCAGTAGTCTGATCTATTAGATAATTTTTAAATCAAGTGGAATCTATGCACAGTTTTTGAAAAAACGAGTTTTAAACTCAAATTTTGGTGAAAAAAAAACATAAAAACATAAAAAAAAGAGTTTAAAGTTTAATTTTTCAAAACTGCAAAGTTATATATATTATTATTTTTCCTAAAATTCGTTGCTCTAATTTATTCTTATTCAAAAACTGAAAACTAGATGATTTTATGTTGTCTAGTTTTTGAGAAAATTGAAAATAACTAAAACTACTTTTTGTGGGATATTTGCTTTTTTTGCTTGCTTACGCATTACGGGCGGCGTATAAACAGTGAGATATGTATGGGCGGCATGCTGCCCCCCTGCAACCCCCCTGCTTGGGCACACTATAGGATTTGGGGTAGGTGCGATATTGGGTGTATGCAAGGTTTCTTTTGCATTTACAGAATCTGGATTTAAAGAAACTTTGAATTTACCCTATGGCCTATATCCAATGTCTACTAAATATATGTACGTAGCCCAAAGTTGCACATTTAAAATGTTCAGACATGTAAATTTAATACATTATGAAAAATTCACATTACCTAGGTACGTTAATTGTTGTGTCTAACATTTTTAATGCTAATGTGGTACAGGTTATTGTCTAGCAAGGTCATTCGTTATTCAACCTTTGTAAGAGTGAAGTATTTTTTTCTCTGAATAAAGAGTGGCGACTAAGCATACACTATTTCATCCTAAATTAAATAACTTTTCAATATTTCAAAAAAATATTTCAAAAGCATCGCGTTCTTAGAAGAAATAAACTAAAGGGTCAACTCCCCTCAACTCCAACTCAAAAAGGTGACAAAAATTTTAAGAATACAATATTATTATTATTATTTATTCATCAACCAGAGCATATTATACTCTTACAGACTAAGATACATAAGTAAATATATAGTTACAAATTTGTAGGTGGGTATATAAAATTCAAATTACATTTAAATGATTTACATAGTTAATCTTTTATTTTAATAAATAACGTTACTTAAATTTTGCTTAAAACTAATGATTTAAAAGTTTCTCTGGTGCAATCCATATAAAAGTTAATCTCAGAGCAATAAACCCATCTATCGGCACATTTTTCCATGGGCCTCAATATTGGCTAGAGTTTCGGGAGGTGCTTGCTATAAATATCTCTTTTGTGATCAAAATGCCTGTAAACACGGTTTTAATACATTGAACATTGGAAAATTGACTTGACTATTTTTAAGTAACACCTGACTTACTCACAAACTGACTGACTGAGACGTGAAATGCCATGCAATTCTACCTCCTCGTGGCGCATTCTTGGTAACCCTTAATGATTTGCTGTACTTTACTTTCAAATGAACCACATTAACATTAATCCTCAAAATGAAATCACTAGTTAAATACCAAAAATCAAAAATTTGGTAAAAAGTAGTTTTAGTAATTTTCAATTTTCACAAAAACTAGAAGGGACAAAACCATTCGGTTTTTTGTGTTTTCGATTTAGAATTAATAGTAGCATTGACTACAAAAAGCCAATTAAGCACTTCATTTCACAATTTTGAAAAAAAATTGGTCTAAACTATTTTTTTTCATTTTTTTTAACAAAATTTTGAGTTTGCATGCAAATTTTTCAAAAACTATTGACATAAATAATTTAATTTAAATTTGCGATTATAGAACAGACTTCTGGCTTTCAAAGCCGGTATAGTACTTTATTGTAAGTGTTGCCGTTGTTTTTTAATATTTTTTTTTTCAATTTAAGTAATTTTTTCTAAAATCGCCCCTACCTCCTAAACGGGGCGAGATAGACCCCCCCCCTCGTATAGTAAAAAAAGGTTGTATTTGACACTTCTACAAAAATCCGTTATCAATTTTTGGCGCCTAAGTTATCGTACTCTCCCCTTTATAATTGCTGAAGTGATTTCAGGTGTGGTAAAACCCTTTCTCAAACAGTTGTGATATGGATTATAATGGTGTAGAAATGCTCTAAAAATAAAAAAAAAAAATATTTTTTTTCGAAATGTCTGTGCAAGATCTTTTACATTATTATAATATTATTCCACTTCAAGTCCAACTATAGAGTCCCTAAAAAACTTACAGCGTTTTTTCTTCCCCATCAGCCATCGGTGCCCTGTCACACCTTGGAGAAATAAAATCGACATCATTATGGTCTTAAAAGAGAATGAACGTTCTACTATTCAATTATTAACAGGAGGACGATATGGACGAGTTGATTCCGAAAAGTACGGGTGATTGTTGTACCGCGTATTTAATTTATATTTTTATATCATATTGTAAAAGATGAAACGTTTATCGCTAGTCCTCAATTCTCCCTAATCTGCACAGAAGCTCAACGATATAGAGTAATTTCGCGAAATATGGTATTCCTATCAATATCTTCTTTTAGGAGCATTAATTGAAGCCTCCTACCAGATTTCCACAATTATGGGTTGATTTTGTTTTATTCGGAGGGAAAATTGATCGCGGCATTGTTTTTTTTTTGTTTCTGAAAACTTTTATTTTTGGCTGTTTGCGTTTATCGGATTCCCCGCTCCTGGAAGGGACACCAGCGATCGGTGAAATTTATGATGGCTATGCATATTTCAGGGAGAAAGTGCGAGTAAGCTGGACTGCAGGTTTTCAATCACGTTTGCCCTCTCTCCAGCAACGATTGCGGAGAGTAGCTGAATGATGACGTAACCGAAAACCACGGCCGCTGATTTGCCGAAAGCACAGGAGGAGTTCATAAGAGAAGAGTTCGCCCAGGATAAAAGATACCTGGGAGGACACTTGGAATATGGCTTGATTGAAAACAGAAGTTTGAAAAAGCAAGAAAATAAATAAATAAAGGATGTTTGATATTGGATGATTAAGAAGGAGAATAAAAAGGAGGACAAGATTTTTAAACAAAAAAAAACTTAGTATTCTATTTTTCGTTTGAGTATTTCGGTTTTATCGAATCGCGTTTTATTGATTCTTCAAACGGATCGGAGTATTATTTCAAATATATAATCACGCTTTTGGCTTTTGTTCCATTAAAAATTCCGGAAAACCGGAACTCGTGACCATTTTCAAAAATATTTTGTTCATTCGGGACCAAGTGGTAACGGTTCATCTTGGAAATTTCCAAAATATATACATATATACCCAATCGACACTAAATAATTTTAACTTGCCATTCAGAATAATCTAGTACAACCAATTTTAATAATTTTTTTTTAAGCAAGAGCTCCCCAAAAATTTTGATAGTATTATGTATTAAATTAAAAAAAAATGTTTGGATTAAAAAAAAAAAATTTTCTCAAAACTCAATATTTCGGAAACCCCCATGCTCGATTTTTTTTTTAAACTTGACAAATAAAAGTTTCTTTATACAATCTACCCACGTTACAAATGCTAAAAAAATTGTTTTCGAAAATTGTACTTCTCTCGAAAAAGGTGCCTAGGGTTTTGATAACACTTTTTCTTTCGATTAATTGTTTGATATATATTTTTTTTTAAATTAAGACATTACTGACTGTATCTAACATACATATATTATAACCATTTTTTAGTACTTCGAATTTCTCATTATCTACGTAACAGATTTTAATGATTTTTTTTGTAGAGAAGCTTTAGTTTTGAAAAACATTTCAAAACTAAAAACAGAAATTAAATATAAAATATGAGTAAAGTACGAGTTCAAATACGAACAAAATTAGTTCTCCGCAATTGATCTCAAATCCAAACTACTCTTCTCCTAGGAACGATAGTGAACTCATCATAAAAAGAAAACGTTATCTTGGTATTTTTTTTTAAGCTCTGAGGCATGAATAGAGCTCATTTCAGCACAAATTTCCAATACCTACAATGAGAGGATAGGGATGCCTGTTTTTAAAACGTTACTTTTCTTTACGAATTTAAAAAAAAAAAAAAACGAAACTGAACTAATGATTTAAACTTCTCGACATAATTAACTTTGCCCTGTAAATTCTATAACACCCATTAAAGTTGAAACCAACAAAGCTGTAATAAGGTCTAAGATTACACCCTTAAATGATCGCCCTATATGCAATAAATTCAATTCCTGCTATCAGTCATACAAATCTCTATCTTCATTATTGACAAATAACAAAAAAGGAGAAATTAATCCAAAACCATTCGCTGTCATTATCAGAATTATAGCACATTTCGAAATGGTCTAGCCGCAACAAAAACCCACTCAACAAAGAAAGATTATCTAAATCGGAGGGGCCAAAGGCCCACAGCCAGCGCTCTTTCGCAAACTACACAAGATAAATGAGACTTGAAGCTGTTAAAAAAGCGGCCATTCTTCGAGCATGACCAGACTTTTGTGGTCGAATAAATTGCAACGGAATTTATTACGGTAGCCCCCACAGACATAAGAAAAAAATGAATGAAAAACTCTGAGAGAGCGAGAGAGGGTGAGAGGAAACAAAATGAAACTAAAGACTTCCCAGCTACAGGGCAATGTGCATGCAACAAAAGGCAAAACTTTCCCCCACCACTTCTTATAGCAATCTCTGTTTGCTGAACAAGCATCGCAGGAAAAAGAAAATTAAACTCCCCATTTTGTCCTTTAGAAAAGTCCTTGAAACGGCGAACATTGAACATAGTCTTCTTCGTCTCCGTCGTCGCGTTCGGTAGTCGTAGGTAGTTGAATGTTGGCACGGTGGTGGTGGCGAGAAAGAAATTATGGCCTTGCATTGTTTGGGTATAATACTAGAAAAAAGTACTCTCGTAACTCCATCGCAGCATTCTTTTACTGCGCGCCTGCTACACAACCAAATCCACCCACTCGAAGCGTTTAATGCTCTGCCGGGACGAATTGAGTGGTCGCGCAGACATAAAAAGAATCAAGACCAAACAAAATTGCACAAGGATGAAGAAAGTGAAAGAAGGAATTTCATTTTCGTTCAAGATTGAAAATAAAAAAAAAACAGGAAACAAATGTAATAAAAAGTCGAATAATTCCTACTTGCCCCAAGGCAGGGCCGTAGTCGGATCGGAAGGAAGTCAATATAATTGAATTGTATTAGTTTGAAAAATGTAAGCAAAGATTTATCCCAGCTTGATAAACTATTAAATTTTGACTTCGAAGTTCCTGGGGTCTCTTAATCTATAGTTAAACTTTTCATCGAAGTAATCAATTTATTTAAGCCCATTTTCAAGAAAAAACGTTAGTGCAAGCGAGCCTCAGTAAATAAGAAAGCTATGGAGTACTTTCCTGATGAAGATAAATCACAAAACCTTTAAAAATATATAAATTCGGGGCCCAACTGTTCGTACGAAACAAGAGCCAAGTGGCTTACAACTCTCTGCTATCCAGTGGGCGTGTCGTTGGCAGGAAAGGAGGCAACCTACAATTTTATGTCAAGTCCCATGTCAAAGATGAGACGTAGTTTTCACTCTTAGAGAATTTTACACTTCCTCGAAAGAGTTAGGACCCCACAAGAAAAAAAAATTTGATTGTTCTTGAGGTAGAAGTGGCTAGGAATTTTACCTTGATGTGCACCGAAATAACTCCCAATGAAATAAACCCCCTAAATAAATATAAAATGACCCCTAAAATTGGGGAATCGAAGATTAACTAAGTTTCCAAAAAGGTATGAAGAAGACTCCCAAACAGAGAAAAAACGTGGTTTTTGAAGGATTTTAACTCCCTCTTTAAGTCCTCCGTGTCGTTCAGAGGAAATCTTTGCTCGGCTTAGGGTCGTCAGGAAGGTGTCTTTTCAACAGCTTGCTTAAACAACTGTACCTCAGAAAGTACCACCCAAACAAAACATCATGAAAGCACCCCCTAATTTTTAATTTGAAATTTGTGATCAAAAACTCAGTTTCGAGATTGATTTCATACGAAAAAATCCCCATTCCATGCACAATTTCGAGGGGTTTTAAACCTACAGCCCAACGCACTGACCATTATCTACACCAAGGGGTACATATAAGACTTGTATTTTTCCTTCAATTGCTGAAAATACAGGCGGTCGTTAATACTGACGTTTTCTTAATCCTCATATGAAAATTTCCCGCTCCTCAAAATAATTGTTGCTTACGGCCTTGTTTCCAAAGTTCATGATTTTTATTCTAGTATTATATTGGCAGGGGGTGGTATTAATTCGCAAGACGAAAAGCATAAAGAAAAAGATACTATTACTTATTCTTCTGCCGAGGGGAAGAGAATCCCAAACACTCACTACAGCCCACAGCTATCACAAACAGGACGCGGAAATTAGTGATGCGAAACCGACAGCAGCGTGTGTCATGATGAGATTTTCTATTCATTCGGGAGAAATCACAGAGGGCGCAAACAGTTTTTCTTTTGTACACAAATACATTATATCCCTCTCTGGCTTCCGCTTTCATGTGCAAATGCGGACAAAGTCAGATTCGGACTTATGTATGTATATCCGTTTGTGCCCCCGAGGGACATTTTTGGCAGTCTACTAAATGACAAATGAAGTGTAACACGCCAATGATTTATGATGAACCGAAGTGTCATCTGTTGTGTCAATCTTTGTTGTTGTCATTGGTTCTTGGCTTGGCGGAAACTGGCAAAGTGGCATTGAATTTGGATTTGGATGTGTATAAGGATGTTGATGGTTGAGGAGGCGATTCTTGAATTTCACGGATGATTGGAAAAGTTATTTGCACTTAACGTCCGCTCATCCTCACTGAAGATGATACAAATTGAATTTGTACGTGATTTTGTATAGATGGATGAAATGATACATTTGTTTAGGTAAGTTTTGAGGAAATAAGATAAATTTAATAATTGAAAGGTTTTGCTTAGGAGACAGGTAGGTGAACTCAGTGATATTAAGAATTTTCAGGATAAGAAAAATAAATTAAAACTGGACCGTTTTTACATAGAGCGATAAACCAAAAAGTATGCTTACGTATTATGGGATAAGAGCCCAGATAAAGTGATGATAGTGGAAAACGGTGATTTGAAGGAGACAACATTTTTTTATTTACGTAGTAAATCAGGGACTATACTATTGCAGCTCGTAGAAAACCAGGACCTAGTGACCTATAACTCTCAACGATTCCTAGGTGCGGGTTACCAGAAGGGGAGAGGAACTACAATTTTCTGTCGAGTCTATGAGTCCGCTAAGAGGGAGGACAGACCTGAAAAATATTTTTGTAGCGGCCGGGAATCGAACCCAGAACCATCTGCATGACAGTCCAACGTATTAGCCTTTACGTCAAATCAGGGATGATAAGTTCTAGTCAGCCCATTAAAACAAAGTGAATGGAAGAACTTTAATGATGCTATGGATTACGCCAATATATACCAGTGGAAGCAAAAAATGGACGTGGAAATGTATTGCCTTTTGAAGAATCGAACCTGGGAAGAGGATTTAGATCCAAAAGGGATTCAGAAGTTCAAAACTCAGTAAGATCTTCATGGTTTTACGCAAGAAAATAGTGTGGACTATAAGAAGGCATTTAGTAATGTCGAAATAATAACCTCAATGTTCCTGAAGATGTCGTTTGAAATCTCAATATAAGAATGAAATTTTTTTTAATAGTATTGCAAATAACAATCAATAAAGGAGGAGACTTTCACGTGTCTGAATCTCCCCGCCGCAACCGTAGTTAAGACTAGGGACTCTATCCCAATATTCGCCGTCTGAGTCTCCTCTCCGATACCACCATTAGTGTATATAAAATACTTTGTTATCTTTTTGAAGACCGTGAATTTTGTTAAAGTATATGAAATACTTTGCTAGATTTTATTGTAAGATCGTAAATATTGTAAAGTTATTTTTAACCTACTTATAAACATTGAATAAATACAAATTGGAACTGGAGTTTTGAACTCCCTATTGTCTTAGTTTTACTGCTTTCTTCGGTTTACCCTGGACCCCGCTGACCTACCTCAACTGGAAACAAAAAAAGCATCACATTTGGCAAGTTATGTATTCGTAAAAATGGAATTCGAGATTTTGATCAGACTTGACATTACAATAAAAGGGAAATAGTAAATGGCTAGGCCGATTTTTTCTAAACTTAGTAGATAAAATTTTATTCTCACCCGACACGGTTCTTTAACGTTACCGTTTTCGTTAAAAATTTTCGACATTATAAAAAAAGAAAAATTTTTTCTCAAAAACAGTTCTTCAAAAACAGTTATTAATATTTAAAAAATAGTTTAATTTATTGAAAGTCAACTATTAGTTTAAAAACCTTTTCAGAAAATGGTTATGAATGAAACTTCCCATAAAACCATTTTCTCAAAAACTAAACTATACCTACTATGTATATAAATTTATACTACACTATACTACTGATTTTGACCAATTTGTAAGCTAAGTCTCGTACAAACTATAAACAGAATTATTGTATTTTCGAATTAAAAAAAAAAATATTTTTTGATTTATTTAAAATATTTTTTGATTTATTTAAAATATTTTTTGATTTTTTTCTTCAAAACTTAATATTTCAAAAACCACATCTTCAATTTTTTTTTTAGCTTGGCAATTAAGAGTTTTTTAATATTATGTTATTTATACATAATGTATATTATATACTACTCGGTTAGTGCCTTTCCTGCCGTATGACAACATAATGTATGAATGTACATCGAGGTTTCATCTTATAATATAAAGAACGTTGCATACATTATGGCGACCACGGAGCTATATGTACATGGCAAATACACACATCGCCGTGGCGTGATGGATGTGTGCTCGCCTGTCAACCTCATGATCACAGGTTCGATCCCTGCCGTCGTCGTCTACGTCGCTTTAATTCCATTAAAAACCTTCTAAAAATTGTCATCAATGGGTTGTTGGTTTACTCATTACATGTTGTTCAGGCATAACACTAACAACATGTAATTGAGTTAAACTAGTATCCCTAAAAAGGATAAACACGAATAAAATAATGTGAATTATAAGCGACAAAGAAATAAGACACGGCATTTCTCCGCTTTAGCTCAGCCGCCATCCCTGGAGATAAAAATATCTGAGACAACCACCAACAGTCTCAGAACATCGTGCCACACATCTTTCCTATCCTTCTTTCTCTTCATTAACTTCACGCCTGCGCTGTGTTGAAACATTTAAAGGGTAATCATAATCCCTTGAGCGCGGGTAGATTATAAAAAAAAAAAAAAAAAAAACGAGTGAGCAAAGGTTTTCTATACTTTTCACTGTTCACAATTGCTTTTTACCATAAATGTGATAAGTGAATGTGAAATATCAGGCTAGATTCGAATTCGATTCTCCTCGCCAACCGTTGACTGTGTGGTTATATAAAGAGTACTGAGGAAAGAGGGTATCCTTTGAAGCAAGCTGCTTGGTACTAATAAATGTAGTTTACCAGTAAGAAGTTTCTAAGCTTTTGAGGCTTTGGCCATACATTAGTGTTCGGTTTTTCGGCACCTCCCCTTATTTTGTTTCAAACTTTGTTTGAGTCTAGGGATTTAATCCTACATAAGAACCGTGCTGCAATTTGAACTGGCACTATACTCTGTCCAACAAAAATTGTCAGTAGAGGCCTTTTGGGAGAGCTTTTTCTAAAGCAATGGCGCCTGATGCACCCTCACTACAATGCGTTAGGAAAAATGCCACTAAAAAAAGAGCAAGCCACTGACTTTTCTTAAGGAATTGTTGTTGTAATTCTTTGCAAAAAGTTGTACACCCCAACATGACCGTCGTATTCCACTGCTGATGAGATACTGTCAAGATCAAGACAAGAGTGTCAAGTGTCACTCAATACGATCGTGCGCTCTTTATCTACAATCTACATCAAAACAGAGTTACTATCAGCGTTGCCACAATGTTACAAGTGTAACAAAAGTGTTACACTTTTCATAATTTTTTTGTATTTGTTACTATGTTACTTTTTTTTTCTTTTTGTTACACTTTTTTCTCCAAACTTTTTTTTTCTTTAAAAATTTACTTTATGATTTTTTTAATCAGTGTGAAGTGCGCTTAAACAACACTTGCACCTATTTGTACACCTTCGTCCTAAATTGAGTTGAAATCACCTTCATTCGACTCGATCGAACTCGTTCAGTTACATTTTATTCGAAATCTTGCTATCTTTCACTTCAAATTCAAACTCGATCTCTCGATCCAGCATATAAACATGGTTAGATATCCATTCCTCATAAATCCATTCGTGATAAATTTTTCGGACTTCTGAAGCTGGATCGGTCAGATGCGCAATCAATTTTTGATTGCATAAAAGAGCATTTACAAAACATGCAAATACCAATTTCAAATATAATCGGCCTAGCAACCGATAATGCATCTGTAATGGCAAGTGAATTAAGGGGGCTAGCAGCAAAGTTTAGAAGCTATAATTCTGATATATTTTACGTAAGGTGTGTTTGCCATTCTCTGCACTTGTGTGCCTCAAGCGCCTGTAAGAAATTAACAATTGAAGTTGAAAAGGTGGTTCGCGATATTTATAATTTTTTTTCGCATAGTCCTAAAAGAATTTTTGAATTTAAAGAATTTCAAGATTATGTCGGAATAAAAAACCATAAAATTTTAAGAATAGCTGGAACGCAGTGGCTGTCACTTAAGAAAGTAGTAGATAGAATTTTAAGTCAGTGGACAGCGTTTCAACTGTTTTTTGTTTCTTCAGCTGCAGAGGATGGATTAAACACGTCAAAAGAAATAGCTGAAAAAATTGGAAATCCAAATTATAATATTTATTTATTTTTTCTTTCCCATATACTTGACATTTTACAACTATGAATGTAGAGTTTCAAGCTGAAGGTTTTCGGCTCCATAAAATGTATCACACCTTTGAAGACAATTTTAAATTGATTCTTTCCTTTTTTACCAAAAAAGACATTATTTTTAATACAGAACACATATCTGAAATAGATGTTTCTGAAGATTCTAACTATTTACCTTTAAATGAAATTTACATTGGCGCAAATGCAGAAACATATATCAATAATCTCAATTTAAGCAGTGAAGAAGAAGGAAACATTAAACTGAAAATGCTGAAGTTTTATGTAGAATTATGCTTGCAGATTAAAAAAAGATTTGATATTAACAGTGTTGCATTACAAAACATTTCACTGGTAGATCCAGAAAAAATAGTAAATGAAAATGTTTCCATCTTCCATTTCCATCTTTACTGACTTATTTCCCAAATTTGTATAATTTTGAAAAAAAAGAAAAAAATTGTACTGAAGATGTTGAGAAATTTTGGGGCCATGTTGGCTCTTTGCAAAATGCTCAAAAAGAAAATCTTTTTGAAAATATAACAGAATTTGTTTATAAAATATTAAGTTTACCACACAGTTCTGCGGCAGCAGAACGTATTTTTTCAGAGCTAAGTTTGATAAAAAATGATTTTACCAATAGGTATCACTTGAATACCATTGAATCAATAATGTTTGCAAAACAAATAAAAGCTCAATTCTCTTAATTTGCCTAAACATGTTTTATGTAAAACTTAAAATGTGTCTTACTTATAATAATTTATTAACTTATTATTTAATGTATAGTTTTGTACTGAATTTAAAAACTGTGATGAAGAAAACTTATGTTCCTATTAAAAATAAAAAATTGAGTTCAAGAGCATTCTTTGATTTAAATCATTTTTTCAATTTGTTACATTTTTTTCGCTTTTGTTACGTTTTTTAAAAAAATGTGTTACACTTTCGTGAAGCCCAGCGGCAACGCTGGTTACTATACTATTATCATTCTCAATTGCAAGCAAGGAGCTTTTTCAGTGGTTTTTATTAAGGAGCTTTTGGGATTTGAAGCTTTTGAGAACACATTTTAAGAAGATGAGTATGTTGAGTGTTGTCGTATTGCTTTTTAACTTAAAAAAAACGCGCCTATTATCTTACCGCTTGGCGTTGTGGGAAAAGGTAAATTGAATATTGTTTTCAGTCGTTTTGAATCGGCAGACGGTAGCCCTACGAGTTTTTTACTCTCATTTGCGACGATTTATAATATAATGTAAACTACGGAATCTATGTGAGAGCTTTAAAAGGCGACAAACATGCATGGCAATGCAACCAGAATGAGAGACAAACGTCCTATCTTCCCTGTACTGACAATTTTTGTTGGACAGAGTATAGGGATTCAATCCTATTTATTGTTTTTGCTTCAGCATTCAATCAAAGCTAGGGTTTTAATCTTCCGCCTGTCCGAGCCCTGTTGTTGTCTTAGGGTAGAGATTAAATCCCATTTACATTTTGCCTTTAACTTTAATCAAGGCTAGGGAAATTTATCCCTCTTTCTGTTGACTTTTTGTACTGCGATTTGAACCGAGGCTAGAGTGTTATTCTCACCAATTGTTTTGCCCGGCATTCAATCAAGGTCCTACCGTCTGTCCGTGACCTGTCGTCAAGGCAAGGGATTTAATCCCACCATCTAGCCTTTATATCAAATACCGTGTTATACGAAATAATTTGTTATCTTAGATTAAGTTAAACTGAATAAAAGTTGGACACTACTGGAGTTCTAAACTTTCTAAAACTGAGTTTTTAGCTTTCTTCGAATTGACCCTTGACCCGCTAACGCTACCTTAGCCTTAGATAAAAAAAATGCATCGCAATATTATTTGAACAAAAATTGATCTTTTATCCAAAAATAAAGGTAAACACCAAACAAATGTTAAAAATGGTTTTTTAAAAATTGTATTTTTCTCTAAACGGCTGGAAGTAAGAAAAAATATGTTGTGGTTATACAGGATGCATTATTATGTTCCATGTTAATGTCAGCTACAGTTTGACAGTCGTAGAGAATGGTTGATAACAAGTTATTGTCGACCATCTAACGAAACAACAACGTGTTGAAATTATTAAAACATTTTACTTAAATAATTGTTCAATTGTAAATACGTGCGGAGAAAATAATGTTATTTTGGTGATAATCATGTGCTGAGCAAGTCAACCAATCAGCCAGCGCAGCGTATAATTTTGCATTTAAAGAATTTGCATGTACGTATGCCAGAAAAGAATGTTGGTGTGAGGCAGAGTGTCGCCGAATGTCGCTGAATGCCGTGTACAAGAAGTTGTCTAGGAACTTTGTTATGCAAAATGTGCCTAAAAGATCTCGCATTTGACCAACAGGCAGATGTGCCCAAAATTTTGATTTTATCTGAAGATAATGGTACCCCCCATAAAAATGTTAAAATCGGGTTTAAAAAAATAATATTTTTCTTGGAATCGGCACCCAAAATTTTCATTGTGTTTTTTTTTTTTCGCTTAATTTCTACCATCTATTATTCAATATAAACAAAATTGAAACTAACATTATGGGCTGTACCCACCATAGAACACCGTTTTTCCGAAATTTTAACTTTCTCGCCACCCGCATAATGGATTTTAATGAATTCTTTTATACAGACCTTTCTAAAAAGTTCAATTTTCTTCTACTCGTAATTACAATTATGAGCATTTTATTCAAGTCCTGGACGAATATACGCATTAAGGATTATAGCCGCATTAGAGGGGTGAAAAATTTCATTGAGTTGACAATACAATTGGACAGTATTGTTGGAGATTTGACCAGCTTATGATACACTGCCATTCTAGTACAACATTCGAATGTCAAGATCGTGAATCTGTCAGCAAATTCAATTTAATTGATTAGAAATTTCACAGAAGATCAAAAGATGGGGAAGTCTTGACACTTTTTGGGAGCGTCGCATTGATAGCAAATTGATTTGCAAGCAAATTGACTTTCTCTAGTAAGACGGTAAAAGACGACAAGCTTAGAATTTGTTCGTCTTAATTATTGGTGATGAACAAATTATTATTACACGTCTTTCCAGCTTTTTGAACTTATTCCGGTTTTGTTTAGTTGAGTTGATATTGAATTCTCTGACCCACCTAGCAGCCTCTTTACAGCTTGAATTAAACCACTAATTTTTTGTCGATCTAATAGTTTTTTCCCTATTAGAAATATAATTTCTCGGTCTAAGAAATAATTTACCATTTTTGCACAGGAATTTCCGTCCCTATCGAGAAAGCATAGTGACCCAGTTTAAGTTATGGAAGAAATCATTGATATCCTTCCAGTTGACAAACGCACAGTGCGGCCGATGGCATCTTTTTGCGGCCAAAAGTCCAAAATAAAAGTTTTGAGTTAGGGGTTTTTTGTCATCAGGCTGTCTAAATGAGACCCCTAGGAGACGAAAAATGATCGTAGTAGAATCTCTTGCCGCAAATCCCCCCCATAATCTTAGCCTGAATGTGGCTGCTAAGTTAACGTAGTCACGAGTCGTTAAGATAGGCTAATGGACACTTCCATCAAAACACGTGTAAAAGTTTTAATTTCCAAGCAAATCTATTGCAATAAAATGGATTCAATAGCTGCAGGTGCGTAAAATAAGTTAAAAAATTTCTGAATAAAAATTCTTAAATAGTACATTGTTAGACAGAGATATGTCAACACTATTTATTTACTTGAAAAAAAAAAATTAAAATATATTTGTTTGAGTGAAAACTTTTTTTTCTTGCTGTTTCTTGTTCTCAAAGCTATTTAAGATAGTTAATAAAAGTATTGTGTACCAAATAAAATAAAATTCAGCTGCCCGTAACTGCCCGTTGAGTTTTTTTTGTGCATTAAGGTACTAGGACGGTCTAGAACGCCAAAAACGCACGATTTTTGGGAATTTTTTTCTCGGAAACTTTATTAGATAATAACATAATTTTTTTTTTAAATAATAAATACATGCGTCAAGAATAAAAATTTTTTGAAACTTTTGAATTTTGGTCGAATTATAGAGGTCGCAAACGTCGACTCATCAAAAAATACATTGTCCCATTGCGGACAGCTAATCTCAGGATTGGCTGGACTGAAACAAAAAAAAAACAAAGTGGGTTATTTTAAGGAAGGTTTCTTACGAGACAATTTACCACAATTTGTTTTAAAAGTAAAAAAAAAAAAACAAAAAATTTCAAGCTTTGAAAAAATAATTTTTTTTGAAATTTTGTTGGGCATTTTGGGTCGCCATTTTTTTGTTCATAACGTTTTGGTCAAATTGTGGTAAAATGTTTTAGAAAACATAAAGACAATCAAGTTGCAACAAGTTTTTTGAAAATCGGTTCAGTAGATCCGGAGATTAACTGTCCGCAATGGGACAATGTGTTTATTGATGAGTCAACGTTGGCGCCCTCTATAATTCGGCCACAATTAAAAAATAAAGACAGAAAAAAAAATGTTCTTGTACTCTTGACACATGTATTCATTATTTAAAAAAAAAAATATGTAATTATCTAGTAAAGTTTCCGAGAAAAAAATTCCCAAAAATCGTGCGTTTTTTGGCGTTCTAGACCGTACTAGTACATTACCTTAATTTACAACAATATCCCTGGTGTTGTATGTCCACATTAGTTCACAAACTTTTAATTCATGGCCCCGAAATAATAAAATATTCAGTGTTACCTATCAAAATGCAAATGTCGGAAGATGCACAAGAAGCATGTAATAATTTTTTTAAATCTATTAAGCTAATTTCGCAAGAAACCATTATCGTCAAAAGAAATGGAGGATGTTTTTAAAAGATTCCTAATCGCACCCGATCCATTAATATCTAGTTGTCGGGAATTAGCTCTAGAACCACTTAAATCTTTATCTAAGGACTGTATCGATTTGTTGGCGCCTCCACCTGTAAATAGTCAAACAGAAGATGAACAACAATCTTTTGTTAGCTCTTCCGCTTCTGAAACAGATACAGATGTAGATGATTGTGACTATTACGAGATGGGCAATGAAAACTTTTTCATGTACATATCGGATTAACTTATATATTGTTTGCTCATATTGTATTTTGTATTTCTAAATTTATCATTTATAAATTACTGTGTTCGATTTCAATAAAAATATATAAATAATTTTTTGAATTTGTTCATTTTTAATAAATTTTCAAGCCCTAATAATATCAAAACAAAATTTTTTACCTAACTATTTCATTTTTGATAAGTTTTTTCGTAAGACATAACGCCATATTAGGTCGGCCATTTTGAATTTGCTAATTCTGATAACAGATTCGTAATTAGCGACCCCAAAAACCCCTATATACCAATTTGTGGATCATTCTCTACGTTTTTCGACTTTTGGCCGCAAAAAGTGGCTTTCGGCCGCACTGTGAAACGGTTCTTTTTTCTCCAGCTGTATAAGACATATTGGTCTGATGTTACTAGAAGCAAAATGAATACTTTTATAGTGTATAGAGTGGGGTTACCTGGGTACCTATATATCTTTTCGGATGTTCTCTGATGAGAATAACGCAGCCACGAAAAAGTGTGTAAATTTAAATCGCCCGTAACTGAATTTTTGAATTAAATATTGAGGGTATTGCGAAGCGACCTAGAAATCTATTATGCCCCATTAGATGAGCTTGCCCAGCTTATAGTTCTTCTCCAAATATTTTTTTCCCAGAAATTTTAGTATTTTCTCACTGGTACTGGTATCAATCCAGATAGTTTTTCTTTTGGTGCATGAATGGACAACAATTTACTAGCATGTGGTCTGGTGTTTCCTCGTATACAAATGTTCATAGTTTTGTAACCATGTAAATAATTCCCTTTCAACAAATCAGTCTCCTTTTTAAATAATAATTTGTATTTGATAGGAGGTAACAAGGCAAATTTCAGATTCAAAAGTTTTTGAGAATACAAGATTTATAATGTTTTATATCATAAAGTGAAACAGGCTCCTATCCAAACATCAAATTTAAGCTAAACTCTTTATAAGCACACTTTAGTCAAAACCCAAAAAGAGATTTGCTATTAAAGTTACATTCTAAAAAAAAACACTGTTTTCGGTGGTTGAATGTCAATTTTTGTATGAAAGGAATATTCAAAGAATTTTTCTGAAATTTACATTTCTATTAACTTACCAGTGGTGGTTTTTCGCCCAGGCGCTTGCAGTTGTTCAGCTCTGTTGGTGAATTGTCCTCATCTGAGCTTGGAGTTTGTGAAACTTTCTCGTTATCATTGCAGCTGTATGATTGAAAATATTTTCATTCCCAAATTTATTTCCATGTACACGCACCGATAAATATGAGAAAATAAAATAAAATTGAAAGACATTAAGGAAATAGTTTTTTCGTGATTGACAACACAAATAGAGACCCTGACACAGCACACAAACACACAGCAACAAAACAAAAACAAATAAACATGCAAAATCAATATTTAATCATATTAAAAGGATCAGAAAAGTTTTTCTCTTATATCAAATCCATGAGCAAATAAAATTAAAGAAACCTAAAAGATTGATCGCACACACACACACACACATACACCTACAAAACATTCCACAAAGGGGACATTTATTTTGGCAGAAAGGCTCTTTTTCTCAAAAGGACGCATAGGGTGGTGCATAACAGCTTTTCTTGTATTGTTCGAATTCGCATCGTATACCCTCTGCTACCCCAAAAAGAATTGGGGGTAGTTTAACTTGGTGCTCTTGTTGTTAACATTTTACTCACTTCAAATTCTGGTGGGCCTGTGTGAAGAGATGAATGGGTCGCCTTCGCGCCCCAGGAGATGATGTCGTCGTTGTTGTTGTCGCATTGTCCGTAATTGAATTCAAGTCGACCCTCATGCTGCGCCCACTCCCACCGCCCAATCCAATCCCCATTCCGCTGACATTGAAACGATTAATGTGATGATTATCGTTGCTGTTCTTTTCATATCCCAAATTGTTGTTTATCATCTTTAAAAAAGTTCACTGCACCCGCCGACCACCGCCGACATAACGTATGCGACACGACATTTCACGGAAGCGAAGCAGACAGGCATAATAACATAGCGCGACACCCAAAGCGATTTTAGCAGTTTATTATTATTATTTTTATTTTTTTTTGTTGCAGGAAATAAAGCACATTTTTGAGATTTTTTGGGGTTGAAGGTTTGTTAAAGGGGATGTTGTGATTTTTTTTTTGGTTTTGTTCAATGAGGATGACATTTATTTTATTAAAATTTTGGGGTTGGCAGGGTAGGGTTGGATGGAAAAAATCAAACCATACCGCCAGTTTTGTAAATTCATCATGGTATTTTTTTTTTTGTGTTGATTGCCAATGTTATCGAATGTGTAATTCCGATGCATGAAAATAAACGAAGAGAAAAAGGATAAATGGATGAAAATTAGAAAGTGAAATTTTCAAGGATCAAAAAGGGATGATTTTGTATTTTTTTTTTGTCTATGCATTGCAAGCTTTGATATTTACACCAAATATAAATTTTAATAGAAATTGAAATAGTTTGAACTTACATGGACATAGATGTTGGTGTTGTAATCATATGAGAGATTTTTTTTGTTGCTAAATAGTTAGTGTATGATTGCCGTGCCAAAGGGAATTTTAAAGCATTTTAAATGCATAAGCAGGCTTTATGTATCAACTGGAAAATCTCTGTTTCCTAAAATGAAAAAAAAGCAATAGGTTAAACAGATGTAAACAACACTAAATTGATTGGGAAGTGAATTTATTTATTCATGTATTTTATTTTTACGTACATATATTTAATAATATAAAAAATAAAATAATAATTTAGAAAATAAGTACAATCAACAATTGATTTTTAAAATTTTCATTAGGGAAATGTAAGTCGAATATAGAGTTTACTTTAATAAATGAGGAAACAGCGCTTATGATATCGGTTCATTTCCACCAAAAATATGTTCGATGGGAATGTTCAAAAAGGAAACTTCCTATTTTCAACATTTTAGTTAGCACATAGATATAGATTAAGGATAAGCAGAAACTGACTTTTTATAAGATAGCGCTGAGTACATCCCTTCTAAACATTACATTATGAAGTCTTCTTCTAGATTCTAGAGACTTAATTGATACCTCGCTTTGTACTCAGGACTAAAATTCTTATACTTGTTTTACGAAACACATAGTTGGTGAACCGCACTTGCACTTGCCCAGTTCTATCCAAATGAACTCCAAAGAAAGGATTCCAAATTATATCGACATACATATATTGTTAATCTAACCAATGAGGTATAAAGAGTTAGTAAAACATAAGGATCCTTAAAACACCTACTATTTCCTTCAATGAATTCAACTAAGTTGTTTTTGCTTTTGTAAATCTATAAACAATATGGTTTTTTGAAGAGAAAGTTATTTCAAAAACAACACCTTAATTTTTAATTTTATAACTTGTAATCAAAGGATTAGAATTATTTTTATGTGGACAATAAGAAACTGATCCTGATTTGGAAAATGTAATTATCTCCAAAATTTACCTATATTTTGCTTTAAGTTATTTAAAGAGCATCAATTTGAAATACGATCTAAATCGAGTTGAACTTTAACACAGTTATCAATACATTTTATTCAATAAAATTATATTTTAGTAAAACTTAGTGCTATTTAAATTTTTATTCAATGGCAAAACTAAAGTTTAATTTTTTACTTATTTAGCTAATAACTTAAATAATTTCATCTCTTTCCTACACATGAAAGAGACAGAAAATTATATAATAGTTAAATTATGATATCCACGTCCTTTGACCTCTATGATGTGCACAAAAAGGTTAAAAGTCATTCGTTCTTGTCAGAGGTAAAATCTTACAATTATTTCATTTTATAGAAATTAATTTTTTAAATTTAGATTTTTGTGAAAAAGGATATTTTTTTTAAGTTGCTCAAAGCAAATTGAAATTAAAAATTAATATTCAGATACCAAATTGTAAGTTACTTAAAACTTTCTTTATTTAGGGTTTCTAATCTATTTATATATATATTACAGAAAATAAAATTGGATTTGTACTGTGGAGGAGAAGTGCTTTGGTTTTGTTAAATATTGTTAAACCATCGTCGTTGGATTCACTATTATTTGGATATTCAATATTTATTCTTGGTTAAACTGATATAGTTTTTTCAGTTTGTTTTGTGAAACAACAATTTCTGTGATATATCTGCAAAAGGCAGATAGTTGGAATTTTCTTTTACATCTACTTTATCATTAATATATAATATAAAAAGGAAGGGACCAAAATGAGTCTCCAGTGGAACTCCAAAAATACATTTAATATTTCTTGAAACTTTGGAATCAAACAGTACTTAATGTTCTGTTCTTCAAATACAAATTAATCCATTTAAGCTTCTCAAAATGAAAACCAAAATAGTTAGATAGATAGGTGTGCCATTTTGTTATGGTATCGTATGAACCTGTGATTGAAAATGATATGGGAAATAGAAATGAACATTCTAACGGAGTCTTGCACTTTGAATTGAGTTCAAAAATAAGAAAGGATATAGCAGAATCAAATGTCTTTTATGGTTTTTGCTTTTGCACAATCATTGAAATTGGATCACTCACTCAACCGGACCAACCCAAACAGTCGACATCACCTATACTGTACCAATTTCTTGTTATATCATACACGTACTCAAGGGGTTAAGAATACCCTTATAATGTTAAACACAGTGCGAGCAATAAGGAAATTAGGATAGGATTAGAAAGGAGATACCGATGCACATTGGTTTTGAATGTCTGCACATTGAAATGTGTGGGAAATATTGAGCAGGGTAAAGCATTCTACATTCGTGTAGTACGGCTAAAAATAGAATGCCTGTACTTAACACTAGGTCTAAAATCTAGGCTGGAACTAGTGCTGGACAAGTAGCTATTCCGATTGAGTAATTATCTGTAAGCTTCCGTAAAATCCGTCAATCCGCTCGGGACCTAAGCAATAGAATTGAGGGCACTGCAGAGAATTAACCGAAGTTCATCGAATCAATTTTTTTTTTTTTTTTCAAAAACCCGAAAAATATTTTGTCGAATATTTTTATAGGTATACAAAATTAGTTTTAATTCAAAGGCACTCCCGTACGAAATTTTGGTAAAAATCGAAAGAGCCGTTAATGAAAAAGTCGAAAATAAAAAAAAAAATGGTTCTATGACAGGTACCGTTAATAACCTTTTTTTGTCAAAATGTAGTCCATGCCCTCAATAGCAAACTTAATTCTATCAAAATCGTTAGAGCCGTTTTTGTATCTCAAAAATAATACTTAGTATAACGGTTTGGACCTAAAAAACTTTCAATTCCTCCTCTAGAGAATCACCGAAAACTCACTTAAGTGCCGAGTTTGAAGAAAATAGTTCCAGTGGTTTAGGCTGTATAGTGAGAGGTACAGACATGTTTTGTATGTACAAAATTTGATATGCAAATTGTTAGTATTTAATGTTAACCATTTAAAGACGTAATTTCAAAATTTAATAGTGTATTCATTTTCAAGATATTGAATTTTCTAAAAATTATTTGGATTTTTTTTTTTTTAATCCAAAAATAATTTCTTCGAAAATGTTTATAAACAATATTTCTTCAAATTTAAAGAAGATCCTGTATAAACATTTTGGTTTAAAAAAAGGTTCTATGATAGGTACCGTTAATATCATTTTTTCCCAAATTATGTTGACCAAAATGTAGTCCATGCCCATAATAGCACAAGATGTGTGTGGCATAAAATCGTTAATTAGGTAATAAGCATTTGATTTAATGCACTGACAGGTTTATTTTGATTTGTTTAAGATTCCAAATGATGACCGAACAAATTAAACATTCAATAAAAAACAACTGATCCACAGAAGTTTTGGAAAGTCGGAACCTCATTTTCAAGTAAAATATCGGTATAGTCGAAGAACCCGGAATACTCTTGCACGGCGAATTACTATGTATATGTATTGCTCTTCATCGTCGGAAGAAGACGACCAAACTATTATTTTAAATAAAAAGCAGATTATTAAAAAAAGATTGTGTGTACTGACGTACGCGCGGTTGAAGTAAAACTTCTTTTTCCTCAAGCAAAGCTTCTGTAAGATTATAACCTACGAACAAACATTTTGTATTCTAAAAACATGTCGCTGTCTTTGACGGATAACGTGACGTTTTGACATGTCACTGACAGCTTTTTTTACCCCTAACGCCGGAAAAGAAGTTTTACTTCAAAAAAACATCAAAAAGATATGTTTGTTTGTTTTTTTTTTTTAAGGATAGTGGTTTCTGCTTGTTAAATTGGTCGACCACATAATTCACAAACATTTTGTATTTTTAAAACATGTCGCTGTGTTTGACTGATAACGTGACGGTTTGAAATGTCAATGACAGCTGCATAGAGAATTTTTTACCACCAACGCCGGAAAAGAAGTTTTACTTCAAAAAAATTGAATGTGCGCGCCTAGCCTTAAATGAAATCGAGAAGAAAAGTACAAAACTCCCATGCCACTTGACAAGCAAGTTGCCTCGCTTTGTTTGTATTACCCTAGGGCTGCACGTGCAAGTATTGGCAAGCATGTTGTAATCTTGTAATGTACACAAGCATTTCTTATTAACCCGTACAAACCCGAGCAACTTAGTAGTCACCTGGCATTGATTCAGTATCCAGGCAACTTGGAAAGCAAGTACACTGACAGCGGCACTCTTGTAAAATTAATTATTAAAGTATTTGATTGATTAGTCGGGTGACGTTCAAATTTATAAATACCAAAACAAATGTCGGTGGCGTGTGCGATTAAGCGAATAAATATTATTAAAAAGTATAATTTCAAAACTTTCAGGCAACCTGATGGTCATATGGCATGCCATCTATGACAGCAAGAATACAAATGGTAGTGGATATACCCAACTTTTTGGCCAGTACTTTGTATGCGAGGGTTAGGTGTTGGTAAAATTTATTTGGATTGCAATATGCTTGTCAATAATTATTCGGTTGCATAGCCATTGCGCGTCTGAACCTATAGTTTTATGTTTATCTTTGAATGCAGCCATTTGAAATATGTAAATTCTAAATCGTATCCAACTTCATGTTTTACTTTGCACATGCTAAAAACATGTCGCTATCTTTGACGGATGGCGTGGCGGTTTGACATGTCACTGACAGCTGCATAGAAATTTTTTTACCCCCAACGCCGGAAAAGAAGTTTTACTTCAAAAATGTTTTTAAGATGCAAAGTCGCAATTTGTTTAACTATTCATTTTGTGTCTCCAAAAATTGAAAACTAAAATATTACAAAACAAAAATGTCAACTACTTTATCCACTTGCTAACTGCATCTGATGACATTTTAATGACACTTTTAATACATACTGAAAAATGGGAATAAAGTTTATAAGGGTGTTTAAAAGCTTGATTTATTTAAATGCGCTTAATGAAACCAAAACATCCTATTAGAGTTAAAAAGCTTGTTAAATTATTAAGGCCCATTTGCTGAAACGAAACTTAAATATTTATGTTCAACCTAAGCGCTTATGTTCTACGTAAACTGTCACATAAGAGTTTATGTGGAACGTAAGTATTTATGTTCTGTATCAGCAAATGGGTCTTAAAGTCCTTCGTGAAAACGCCCATATATCTCTAACATATGAGCAAGTCCTCGCTCTTGATTTGTCTTAAAAAAATTAATAATCAAAACAATAAAATAATCTACCAAAATTAAAGAATAATCCACAGCGAATTTAGCATTGTAGTCAGGGTTCGGACTCAGGTTTTAACTTTTCGAAGTAAGTACGGGAAAAAAAATTTTCGAAGTAGTTTTAGGAAATTTAAAAAAAAAAACAAATTTTTCGAAACAAAATTCTCAACCAAAGTTTATTCAGAATAAAATAAATAATTAATTGCGTACAATTAACTAAAGATAAAAGACATTCAGACTTAAAATAAAATAAATATAACTATAACATAGAATTCAGACTGCAATAGAAAGAAATTAAATATACATATACAGTAAACCCGCTTAAGAGAAACGGCAAAATGTCACAGTCTTTCTTTCACTTAAGCGGGTTTTTCACACGAAGCCCGCTTAAGTGAACAATAATTTCACTTAAGCGGAGTTCGGATAAGTGAAAAAAAAATTTCACCTAAGCGGATTTAAAAATTCCATTAAGCGGAGATTTAGTGCTAGAAAAAATATTGTTTTTATCTTTTGGACTTGCCTTTTGAAAGAAGGTAAATAAAACAACGATTAAATAACACAAAATTAATTTAATGAAAAAAAGAAACTAGCAAATTTGTTTGTTCTGTTCGATTCAATTTTTTTTCACTTAGAGAGTTTTTTTAATGAAAAATGTTAAAAATTAACTGAAAATATGTTTCAGTTATCCAGGTTTTTCGCTTAAGCGAGTTTCACTTAAGCGGAGTGTTTTAAGGGAAATTGGTCGGAAAATACTTGGGGATGAAAAAAGTGTTTCAGGTAAGCGGTTTTTTCTCTTAAGCGGGTTTTACTGTAACAGTAAATAAAGACTTCTTAAAAAAAAAAGAAAAAAATATATAAACGTAACATATAAAAGTAAATTCAGACTTCAGACTTGTAAAAAAATAGTAATTAAGTATAACTATTTTAAAGTAAATTTTCCATCAACGAATTGTATTTCTGTATGAATTTTATCAATTCTAAGTTTTTCTGTCAGTGATCTCGAAAACATTAAATTTCCCACGTTGCTTATGTTTAAACGATTCCTAAACTTGTATTTTATGTAATATAGACTGATCAGCGCTGTCTTTAAATATGTTGGTTAAGAATTTTTTTAAAAGAGAAGTAGATCCTTAAAAAGAGAAGCAGAGAAGTAGATTAATTTGTTTTTCTCAAAATCTAAGTAGATCTACTTCGATCGAAGTAAAGTCCGAATCCTGGTTGTAGTCCTTGTTTATTTTAAAGTATAAGTTTTTTTTTCTCTAATAGCACTCATTTTAGAAATTCTTAGTCTTTAACATAAGAGCAAGTTCGTGCGACCTAGTCGTGCATTTTATTTTACATAAAAATCGTTAGAGTTGTTTTCGATATACATAAGATTTTTTTATATTTGAAACAAAAAAAATTCAATTTCTCCACTAGGAAATCATTGAAGACGCATGAGTACCAAGTTTGAAGAAAATCGTTTCAGCAGCTTAGGCTATAGATCGAAGGACAGGTGGAATTTCGGAATCCACTTTTTTTTGTAGTCAAAAATTAAAATCTCGAGTTTGAACTTGCCCCTTGTTTCAACGAATATATCGCAAGTAAATATTCTGAAAATATAGTTTTAAAAAAGAAGTCAGACATTTTCAAAATTTGAAATTTACAATCCCAAGCGAAACAATCGTTCTTCGATCCAGAATATGTAAATTTTTGAAGCATCAAGATAATCCCAAAATGAAAATTCCATAAAAACCCACCAATATTTTTCTAAAAATATAAACTCCCAGTTTTTAGCTTTGTATGAGTTATGAGCAAGATATTGTTCCAACCTTTTACTCATATCCTGAATTTTCTGTTCGAAACAAGAGCAGGTTTTGCCTTTGAGGTAAGGTTTTATTGTCATCATCTAGGTCTGAGCTGTTTCGGCATACAACCCTTAACCTTGTTTTCTTTCTTTTTTTTTCAACTGCTTTTCCCTTATTCCTCGAACTTTTATGATTCGCAACATAAATACAACAATGGAAGTCGGTGTTTTTTTTTTTTTGTGTATGTCAATTCAAAAACAAACCAACCAACCCATAAACGGTCTTCTGCTCAAACTAACTTCTGCATGTGATTGTTGCTAAGCGAATTGGAAAAACACACCCGTTGAATGATTGCTCAATGAAATCTATCGGAACAGGAACGGAACTTTGTGTGTGCATTTCCTTTCGACTTTGGAAAGCCCTCTCCCTTGAATTCGTCGTGATGCAGAGTGTCAGGATAGCCTTTTATAATGAATATGTATATCTCTAGTCTTTTGTATGGATCAGAGCTTATAGGAAACTCTGCCAAGTCATATGCATGAAAATCTATGCAATTTCTCCTTTGTCTACATCTGCATCTGCAGCACCAATCTCAGCAGGTAGTCATACAGTAGCTGCACTGTTCGATGGAAAGCTTTTGTCGATTTATTCATCCTTTATGGTGGTGGGTTCGGGCTATGCCAATAGCCATCCTACATATATCTACAGTCCTTGTGAATTGAACAGATATTGAGAGTTGAGTTCTTTTGCACAAAAAGGACTGCACCAAATGGCCGCAACGATGATGATGATGTTGATGATGATCCACCCGGGCTAAAACGGTCTGTACGATCTAAATGTCGAAACGAATCCTTTTATGTCATTATTCAGAAGAGTAGGTATCAGTAAAGGATTCAACTTGTCCACTTTGTTTGCTGGACAAAGGGGAGTGTGGCGTGAGGGCTTTGCTTGGCCATCTAACAATGTTTCTCGGTTTCGGTTGGATTGTGCGACAAAAGTGACATACTGAAAGTTCACACACTGGGTCCTTATCAGGGCCTGCCACCACCCTCTCCCGCCTACACAATTCTCCGGTCTTCACTCTGACTATGAACCTAGGACCAATTTGGAAGTGTTACACAATGAATTTGGCCAGTCATTGGATTAAGTGCGTCTGTTTTATCAACCATTCCTCTGGACTCTGGGGCTCGTCCTTCGGAGATGTTGTGTTGTGTTTTTTTTTTTTTTTGTTTTTTGATGTCGTTTTCGTGAGGATGCCTAGGATTTGAGTTGTGATTTTGTGTCGTCTGTTGACAAACTGGTAATTGAAATGATTTTATATCCTTGCAACAAGGACATTAACCACATCCCAGAATTTCTGTTCCGAATTCTCCAGAGGTAGTTGTTTTTTTCTTTTCAAAAGGACTCTTCATCTGCAGCTTCATTGAGAACATTTTTGTTTATTGTAAAAGTGATTGTGTGCTTAAATGGGCTTGAAATGGAGAACATCACAGATTCGAGATTGCTAGGATATTTTATTTGTTTTTTTATTTAATTTCTTTTTTTTTGCAATTTAATTCTAAAAAGACTTCTTGTTGAAACATTTTGTTTAATTCCTTTTTTTCTCTGTTTCCTGGTGTGCGTGTGTATTGGAATGTGTTTTTGTATGTTGTTTATGCTTCCGCTTCAAATAAATATTAAAATATGTTCTCAAATATTGTCCTTTGGAAGAAGAACCATGCAAGCAAGCATTTCATATTTGCTTAAGAGCAAATAAACATAAGCCGATTGTAGGAAAGGACTCCGCTCATCAGTTCATATACATATAAACTTGCATTGCATTGCACATATATGCATAACATAAATAAATGTATTTCGTCATTATGCGGTGCAGTCGCTTGGCTTATTTTATTTTATCTTTTTTTTATTGCAACCAAGGAGATATTAGATGGGAAAAAAGTTTAAGATTTCAGGACGATTTTGTTTGCTCTAGTCTACTGTCCACTAGGAAAATAGAGGATTTGAGCTTTGAATAAGTTTTATCCTGAAATGAGTTTCTATATTCATATATGCATAGCATATGATTATATTTTTGGATTTCGAGTTATGTAAATAAATGTTAAATATTTTGCTTGTTTATTTATTTTAATACAAATATTTAATTTTTTTATTAAATTTCTGTGTAAACTTGAATTTAAAGGATGCAATAAAATATTTCTCACTCTGCAGAGTAGATGTTTGTGATGTGAATTTTATGAAGAACCGAATTTTAATTTTATTAAAAGTGAAAAGTCATAAGTTATATACATCATACACGGTTTAATTTTCTGTTGAGTTTAAATTTAAACTTCTAAATAAAACTGCATTCATAAATTTTCAAGTTTGAAAATTTGTTCGGGGTGATTTTTTTATTAGAAAATTTATTATTTAGAAAAATGAATTTCTTGTTTTTTTTTTAAATATGTTTTTAACTACTCCTCTCGAAAAGGCTAGTTGCAGCTTATTGGCAACTTTGTTATGCTCTATCTTTTAAGCACACAAAACATTAATTTGTAGAATAAAAGCAAAAGACCTTTTAAGTATTTTTTATGGGGTTAGTACCTTTAGCTTAAGAGAATTAAAAAAAAATCTCAAAAAAGAAGCTCATCCAAAACATCAATTGAACTGGAAAGCAATAGAGCTTTTGGAAGCAGCGTTATTTTAGACCCACCATCACATTTTCAAAATTGATATGTGCGTAGGTAAAAGTAAGTAGTTATCTTAATTCCATTTTTTTTACTTGCGGCTTAAAGGTTCTTTAAGGCAAGTTATGCATTCGTAAAAAAAATCAAACTCGAGATTTTGATCAAAGTCTGTTCAACTACGTACATTGATTTGCTTTAAGCTTTTAAGATATAATTTCCCCTACAGTTTTTTTCTTCTTTTTTTTTTTGAAGACCGAAAATACGATTTTTTTCGAAAATTTATAAATATTTTTTTTTCATAAACTGTTCCACAGATTTAAAACAAAAAAATCAAAAAAATTCATTTAGTTAAGGTTGGGAATTGTGTAAAAAAATCCCGAAAAATGATTTTGTTGATACCCCCCCCTAGATAGAACCATATTTTTTTAGTTTATGATTTTCTAAAAAACGTTACAACCGGTTTTGATAATTTATGCTAAAACTCCCCAACAGTTTAAATAGTATAGTGTATTCAAATCTTCAAAAAAATTTCAATATGTATTTCGAAAACCCCATGCTCGATTTTTTAAACTTGATAAATAAACATAAGCTACAATATGTGAGAAAAAAAAAATTATTTTACCTAAAAATGACGGTACCCAATAATGTTTTTCTCGAAAACAGCTCCTAGAATTTTGATAAATTTTTTTTCTGGATACATTTTTACGATCTATAATTAAATAAAATGCACGACTGGATCGCACGAACTTGCTCTTATGTAAAAGTACTTTGGAATTTAAGATACATTTTATAAATATAAAACATGGATTGAATGAGATAATAATGTTGAAATGCATAAAATTGCCGTCTGATTTCTAGAAAAGTGTGAATTTATGCAAACAAACTTTAAAAAATCGTTTTATTATTAAATAGTTTTTTTATATAAGAAATTTCTTTAAATTTTTTTAAGAAAAAAATGTGGGATGCGAATTTAAAGTATTTAATAATATTGGTTTTAGGAAATAACTTCAAAAAATATTCGTTCATAGTTTTTGAAGATATTGATTAAAAATTTTTTTTTTTTTCAAAAAAAAACCAAAAAATATTTTTTCGAATATTTTTATAAACAATATTATTTTAAACTAAAGGGGACTCCTGCTGAAATTTTTTGGTTAAAATCCTTAGAGCCGTTAATGAGAAAGTCGAAAATCAAGAAAACGGTTCTATGACAGGTACCCCTAATATCATTTCCCCCCAATTTTTTTTCGACCAAATATAGTCCATGTCCAAAATTTCACACTTAATTTTTTTATCGAAATTGTTGGAGCCGTTTTCGAGATAAAGTATTTTAATGAAATGTTTTATAGAAAAGCTTCTAGAAAGTTGAAAATCCATTGCATTTCAAAACTTAAAAAAAAAATATTTTTTTGAATTTTGAAAAAAAAAAAAAAATAAATATGATTTTTGGAAATTTATTTTTATTCGTACAGTAATAAAACCTTTAAGTAGGCGTACCAAATTTCGTTCTAAAAATGTTTTAAAAATTTTGTATACAAGATTTTTTTTTAGAAACCACCGCAACGACTTATAATTTTTATTCTTCCATAAACTAATATTAGCTTGAATCACATAGCATCCTTTTTTCACTTCAACTATTGAAGGAATTGTTTTACTCATTTAAAAAATTAATTTTATGCTTATTAACAGTTTTTCTTTAAAAATATTCATTTTGGAAATTCTTAGTGTCATACATAAGAGCAAGTTCGTGCGATCCAGTCGTGCATTTTATTTTTTTATTATTTTCGATCATCAATAATATAGGTAGTTTATATTTAATCTTTACTCAAAAAACCAAATCATAACCTGGTTAGATGTACTTGGACCACTCAGAGGCGTGGAAGTGGAATGTGGAATAATATAGAAAACAAGCACTAATTGAACAGTTTAATTCCGTTCGCAGATGGGTCAAGTCTCAAGCTTATTTGTTTCTCAGAGCTCTATCCGATAGAAAAAATTTGGTTTCGTTTTAAAGAAAAATTGAGTTAAGCTAGATTATTCTACACCAGAAGACTTGAACCTGCTATGGTACCAGAATGTTTAGCTTCCTATTTTGAATGCCACAAAGACCCTCGAACCTACTGATGTACCAGAGTATTTAAACCCACTGTTTTGAGTGCCTCTAGCGGCGTAGTATCAGCTGATAAGACATATATTTTAACACTAAGGTCTTGACTTATACAATACCTGGCAGTCTATCGTTTGCTAGACCTTTGCCACTTACTTCTCAGTGGAAATTAAAAATTCATTCCTGCCTACAAAATGAACAGAGGATTTGTTGGGATTGTTTACTTACTAAGTTAAGGTTCTTTACGAGCCATTGGGTTTTATTTATTTATTTTAAAGGGCGTAGTACCTTCCGTTTCCGAAGGTCTAAGGTTGAGAGAGAAGAGAGAATACCAGGACTAAATCCAAAAAACCGAAACATCAGCAATCAGATTACCGAAAACTAAAATCAGGTACCACATTATTCTTTACCAAGTATCAGGAATTGAATAATGAAAAGTAAAAATCGCCCTATTGAAAGAATAAGTAGACCAGGGTAATAGAATCACTTGATTGCCAGAATTCCCGTTCTCAAAGACCTAAAGTACATTACAAGACAATTAGTATAAGTTAGAAACTTATAACTTGAGTTCTAATGCTCGACTTCTAAATTAAGATCTAAGAACCATGGGAAACAATAGTCTACATCCGTAATACTATAATTTGTATTCAAAATTTTGGAGCTTGAATTTTTTAGCCCCGAAGATCTAACAACCCTCTTAAACAATGTAATCAGGAACACAGAGCTTAACGTAGGAAAAGAACAGGGTAAGATTTTATCAAATTCTTCAGTCATAATGAAGAGCTAGAAAAAAAAAACTCAACAGCTCCTTTTATTATTTATAAAGCAACATTCCTTAATAATCCTAAGACCTTGGAAAAAAGTTCAGTTTTGTTCTTTTTTTGTTGAATAGAAACACATCATGATAAAAACGTTTATGTGTGCTCATTCGATAACTCTTAACCGGAAGATAAACGTTTCATCAATAAAATTCCTTTGGCGCATTCTAAAAACGAAATAAACTTTAATTTACGAACGAAGAAAATCCCCATATTTCATTCATGATCCTTAAAATTCTCCGCATGCTTCCAACAAAATCGATTTTGTTCTTTTTCTTCAAAAAAAAAAGATTAAAGCTACAAAAAACTAAAAAAAAATCAATAAATTGCAGACTTTGAAACATCAAAATCAGAAGATTGCTCAGCAGCCTAGGTATCGTAAAAAAATATCCCAATTGGCAATCTTATTATAAAGAAGACAAAAAAAAATAAAATAAAATAAAATAAAATAAAATGAATATCCTTTTATTGAATGTCGACAGGATTCTTTTTGATAAAATTCCAACTAAACATGCAAAAAAAAAACGACCTTCCTTCCAAACAAATGGCCATAGGAAGAGTAGGACCAGTTTTGCATTTTGTCTTGATTTCGACGTTTGGCATTCAACTCTGCAGTCTCATTTTGCCTTTAATGGGTAGCCATAAATTTCAACACTAAAGGATAATGTCCGAAATCGCACCGAACGAATAAAAAGGATCCTTCCAAAAGTTGTTGTTAAGTTAGTGTCCATCATGTAGGGATGGTAGTGGGGTGGTGTGTGGCACCCAGTATAAAGAGAAAGAAGAAAAGTTAACTATTGGGATGACAGTCAGTCGATAACAAGGATTTCTTCTTCAAAGGACGAAAAAACACAACAAAATACAAACACTCATCGTTCTGAAGGAGCTTCAAGAGTTTCTTCAACTAGATTAATGCTGGGTGATAAGGAAAATGGTAAGCTTGCTGTTGTGTTGGAGTTCCAGTCCAGGCCACGCACCACAAACAAATTAAACCAATACAAATAAACAAACTGAAGGATAATTGAGGGAGAATAGATGAGAGCAACTCAATGTCTTTAATATACAGACACTTCTTGATAGGAGAAAAGCCATTGTCCTGCAGCAGGTTCACACGCTTAAGTCGGCTCAACGATATGAAGGGCCGAACATAAAGCAAAGCTGAGAGGCGAGTCGTCCTTCAATTGACGATTACTGAAATCCATGAAATTTTTTTTATTACTTTTCGTCCTTTCTTTTTCTGCCTCTCGTGCTACTTGGTTATATGTTTCCTTAGATGATGGTGTACATGTATGGGGGTGTTTGATGAAGATGATGGCTAGAAAACACACACAAAACGCAATAATCTTCATTATATATTCCTTTTCTTCGAGGCTCAAGGACGAATGTGAGAAATATTTATTCGCTTTTGACCCAAATTCTCATCAAGTGTCTCCCTCGGTGGTGTACGTTCATTCGCAGATGAAGGTGATTCATTGTTAGGATATTCCTTTCGTAGGATGTTAGCCTTTGGTGTAAACAAGGATCAAGTGTACAGATACAAAATGCCTAAGGGTATAAATATACTTCCTAGAAAATGGTTGCCCACCATAAAATTCATTTCTATTTTGTTTCTCTCTTTCCATCTCAAACAGATTTTCGTTAGGCCCTTTAACTCTTAAGGCAGGTGATTTGTCTTCTTAGGATTCACACTTTTTCCGCAGAGAAGGATTTCTTAGTGTTAGCCCTTCGATTTTCGCCTGCTTTCGCCTTAAGCTATAGAAAGCAATGCTGCTGGAAAAAAGAACAATTCACTTGTTTTTCGTGTCGAAGAGAAAATTTTTGGCAATAAGCAATATAATTATGAAGAGGAGGTCTTGGGCAGTGAATACAAGTGTACTTTAGAGAAGGTGGTTGTTAAGAGCAGAATGAAGCTCATTATGTTACGAATCAAGAGAAATTTGTGCATCATTGTTACAAGCACTCAAGGAGAGTTGTAATGTTTGAAAAGTAGTGGATAGAAGTTCTTTAATCATTTGTTTAATTTGAAACTTAGACTCTAGCCTTTATTACTTCATTAATAAATATTGGCTAAGTTTTTCTTAAAGAATATTATGCAGAATTTATGTTGATATCCGATGCAATAGAAGAATTGGTAACGGCAATACAATTAAGATTAAGATCCCGACATCGTTAAAATTAGCTTCACAAGCTTCAATTTGACGCAGTAAGTGACCAACTCATATCAAACCGAGAGCTATGCCGTCGCGGAACTCGTTTCTGTAGAACGACTGACCATAATCAATATGTTGAAGTAGAGAAGGATATCACTACTAATTTTCCTAACACGATAGGGTGCTCCGAAGAAGACGCTGTCGAAAGAACGGAAACTGAAGAATTTTCTAGTTAACATCGACAATGATATTTCTAGCTCTGTTTAGGTCAAAATTATTGGTGATCACCTTAAGTGCGATAATCTTTCAGAAAGAAATGATGACGAATGAACACGTTATGCAGAGGATGCGGTGACGAAGAGATACACTCCTCACTACCTTTCTCACTGCCCTGCGGTATATCAGCTGAGAAACAGACACCTAGGAAGACACTTATTCAGCGACATTCCAAGCAAAATCATGTTAAAATTCGTTAACGATACCAAATGGTTTGAGAATTCCTAAACTCTGAAAATCGCCTTCAACTATAGTACGATAGTGTAGTACGAACGAAAACGACTTAACGATGCACGTGTTCCGTGTAGAAGCAGCGGAGAATGGGCACCTCGCCTATACACCAGCGATTACCATTCTTACGTTGAACACGGGCATCAGTTGGTTGATGGGGCCACCTCTAAGATTGTTAAGATCCTTTTTGGTATAGAGGCAGCGTCTTCGACTTAATCAGCGATTACTGACCAAACAAATGGACACTACACAAATCACTGACATATCAAACTCTACTATCAGACGTTGCAAGGAGCCACATGCTCCTACGGGCCTGGGTGGAGGGATTATTTCTCAAGTGGAGGTAAAGGAAAGGAATACACCCTTAGAAAGCGTCTAGCTCTCCTTAGCCAGGTTATTATGTGACGACATAAATTTCTTCAATGATTTAGAAGTACATTCTGACACTCTGACAGGCTTGCTATAATCCATCCTAACCCTTAACGGGCTTGATCGACACACGATTATCATAGGTGTCATTACAAGTGGTCACAAACTCAAGGGTATAACAAAGGATCTACATTTATCTAAGTGTTACGGTAACAAGATCAACTGTCAGTCCACTAACCTAACCTTAGCTAATCTATCCCGTTATGGGCCAGAGGAGGAGGTATGACAAAGCACTGATTTACCGGTTGTGAAAGAAGCAAGAGGAGGAATGGTTAATCATTACTCTCAAATGATAATGATTTGAGAGTATGTACCTGGATCCTTGAGTCTGACCTCATGGAGTATAAACTAAATATCATGACAATCAATTGCGAATTTTACTACAGCTTTGCTAAAATGTGGAATTATATTGGCCAAGAACACAGTTGAATTGATATGTCTTATATGTGACATGAACATGTTGAAAGCTTGCCTACCGATGATTTAAAGAAAAAGAAGAGAAAGAAGTCCTATCACCTCTTCTGGACGAAGCCTATGGAGCCTGTCCGGAGTATGATGTCAAATTTGTACTCGGGAACTCCAATACTTAAGTCTACAACCAAGAGATCTTCGGCGGATTAGTTATTAAACACAGTCTTCACAAAATGACAACAGATAAGAGCTTCCTTCTTAAAGATTTTATAGGAATCTGACACTCTCAAGACAGTTGAATCACTAACCAAACCAATCATGTGCTAATTAAACCAAGGCAAGCATTCGACATTTTTAGGAATAAATGTCGATTCTGATCATTTCATAGATTCCCAAGAACATAAGTAATTCGACGTTGGATGCCTTGAACATAAACCTGGAACACCTGAGGAACACCTGAGGAACACCTGAGAAACACCTGAGGAACACCTGAGTTGCAGCCTCTCCGCTATGTATGCATCTAATGAAGACACAAAATAATCGACCACCATAGTCTACAAACCAGCCTAGAAAGAAAAAGTGTTAGAAGATGTACGTACGAATATACTGCAGTACAAACAAAAGCACCAAGGTACGCCTTCTTTTGTGTCGGTATTAACCTGTTTGCTCCTTTAGTCAATTGCACTTCTTACGGAAGCAGAAGAAGATTCAGCGTGGAAAAAAGAGGACGTATACACTATACAGTCTAATAGCTAGTAAGCTGTCTTACAGCTCGGAAATCTCTTGAAACACTAAAGCAACTGGCTTCTTGTCCTTGGACTGGAAGAATTCTCTTTGAAATAGCCATAGAAAATCTAGTCCCACCACAGGAAATAGTAGACGTTTTTACTTGCGAATTATAGGTACTATAAGACAAAAGTTATCCATATTCGTAAAAAAATCGAACTCGAGATTTTGAACAAAGTTGACCAAAAAAGGAGGTCTCACAATTCTGTCTGTTTGTCTGTTCGACGACATCCTAAACGGCTCGGCCGATTTTCTTCACACTTTTAAGATATGGTTATTTCTGGTACCCCCTGGAACCTTTTTTCTTATTTTTGATTTTCTCAAAAAGCGTAGAATCGATTTTGACCATTTTTGTTATGTTGAGGCTTCCCGCAGTTTTAATATTATTGTGTATTTAAATTTTCGAAAAAATATTTTTTTGGAAAACTCTATATTTCGAAGACCCCATGCTCGATTTTTTTAAAAATTGATAAATAAAAGTTTCACAATATAATCTATTTTTCTCGACAACGGTTCCGAGAATTTTGCTAAAATTTTTTTCTCTCGATTAATTTTTACGATCTATAATTTAATTAGAAAAATTTTGAAAACAAGATATTACTGACTGTACCTACCGTAGAACGATTTTTTCGAATTCTGATTTTTTTTATGGAGGAGCTTCTTGAAAGTTTAAAAAACATTGCATTTCAAAACTTTAAGAAAAATATTTTTTTTTGAATTTAAAAAAAAAATCTAGTTTTTTTTGGAAAATTCAAAAATTCAAAAACTCATTTTTTAAGAAGCCACTGCAAAGATTGGATGATATTGTCATCATCCGATATTTCTAACCTTCCATAATAGAGTCCTTTATGTCGATTAAACTTGACCCCATTACACGTGGTTGTAAAACAAGATGAAGAAGATGATAAGGGAGCCATCATGAGATCTACTATAGGTATGAAAATGGAACATGGGATTTTATAGGTCTTACAGTAAGAGAATGTATCTCCAATTCCATTATGTTAAGTCTTCATCCTAAGAAATGGCATCATCAAGAAGTAAAACTTCATGGAAAACTTTCTCAAGGCAAATGTCATCAGGTGGAATTCTGAATCGATTGGGAATGACTCAAGGAACTGGAGTATGCATTTTTGAACCTAGAACCAAAATCCTATCACAAATGAATGGGACAGTCCCTAGGCATTTTCCAGGCTGAAGTAAACGCCATAGAGAAATTTGCCGAACAAAATCTTGAAAGTGTCGGTCTCAACTCAAAGCTCAAACCATTGCAATATCTTCGGAGAGCCAAATCACACTAAAAGCAATAAGTTCCTAAACCATCAATTTGTGTGGGCAGGCTATATGACCATGACAAGATTAAAAATATCAGTTTTCATAGAGTTTTTAGATGTCTAAAGAAATGAAGAGACAGACTGGAGCCTGAACTTTGTAGCATGATACAAGAAAATGTAATTAAAATCAAAATAGAAATAAAAAAACGTCTTGGAAGCTACATCCAAGAATGTTTTACATTCTGCATCAACTTCAACAGGAACCACCTCAAAGTAATCTAATATGCAGACCCAGGCGCGACATAGCCAGGATCACAGCAATATGCACCGGGCACTGGCCCATAGGTGAACATGCAAGAAAGCTAGGCATCCCCTACAACCCACACTGCCGTAGTTGTGGAGATCCACAAGAAAAAGAAACTGTGGTTCATTTTCTTTGCGATTGCCCCGCCTTAGCAAATTACAGGATGACTTCCTTTGGGAAAGCCTTCCTCGATGACCCCAGCGAACTTTCGGAGAAGAAAATCAAAGATCTGATTATCTTTCTGAATGCGACAAAATGGCTTTAGCAATGCTCCGCTAAAGTACATAAAAAGGCACTCTCTTCCGTACTAAATCCTTATTAGGTTGACACGAGTTAATGGTATCAAAACGGCGCAACCCAGCGCTAATTGAGTCGCGGGCCCAGGGCTGGCGACTACCATCTCTACCTACCTACCTACCTACCTCAAAGTAATAACGAGTTTCTTCACTGTTCTTTGTTAAGAAAGGTTAGAAATCTTATAAGATGCGATGCATTTGTGCACCGAAGATACATGTATCTGAGAAGGCACCAGTTAGAGAAACTATCCTCTCTGAAAGTACTTCATACACTTAGTTAGTTGTGTGTGTAAATTAAACCCCAATATTAACTTCCATCCATTAAAATATATGAGATAGGATAGTTATACTCCCTTAATTGTGTGCAAAGAAGAGTCCAAAAACTATTCGAAGATCTCTCAGATACTTTGTCTTATTAGTTTCTACTCAATTCGATATCGAAATATAAATTTCAATTCGAGTCGCACTCAATTCAAATTGATTCAACTAAATCATCTCATAAACATAAACATCAACTTATCAGTGATGGCTCAGTCCAAACTGTCGAGTTATTGGAATAAGCTGATTAAACTACTTTTAGTCTCGACTCCGCGTCGCAACATGTTGGTTATCGATTTTTTAAAGATCTTGTTGTGTCTGCTTCCGTTTTTTGACAGAGTTGCCCCATTCCACTTACGCCTACCCACCTCATTGGAACCCACAAAGTACCACCTGCATATTACTACCCGAATTCACCAGGACATTCTGCCGTACAACGGGAATGTCACTATTGAACTGAACGTAGTTGAACCGACAGATGAGATAGTTCTGCACGCAAAATATCTCCATGGCTTCGAAGTGTCTCTGCAAGATCTAAGGACAGGTCGTCAAATTGAAGGTCTTCGATATCAGCATGAGGACGATTGGAGTTTGCTGAGGATAAGTTCGATTATCAAACCTCTTAACCTGAGACCAGGCGAGCAATATCGTTTGGAAATTTTGTTCGATGGAATGCACCAAGGTGAAAATTTTGGATTCTACAAAGACACTTACTTGGACGACTTCGGTGACGTTATGTAAGTTTTTTTTTTTTTTGATTTATTAAGTTAATAAATTGTACTTTGGCATCAATCGAAAAAAGATGCCGCTAGCAAAGCCAGTTTGTTATCTTGTTGTCAGAGAGGTCAGAGTTGTATTGAGTACTATGCTTGGGACAGAGACATTAAACAACAATTATTATGATAACTAATACATTAAAAGTGATGAATTTACAAATCGTTATCAAACTAAGAAAGCAAGCAGCCAAACGCGCCGTATGAACGGACTTCGAATCGTCATAGAACTCTGTTTATAATATGGGGAATTAATTCAATTTCATTCGGTTATCATTGCAATGGAAGGCTAAGGGCTGATTAATTTATGATTCAATTGTTTACGTTTTGTCCATTTTTGCACTGCAATATCGATGAATCAATTCAATTTTAAGAAGAATAAATATGGTTTTCTATGAGTCCTTTAGAAGACCTGTGCCGCTGGACTCTGAAGTTTCAGAAGCATTTCGCTTTACAGTAAATTTTAAGTCTCTTATAAATTTTTTTGAAAACTGCGTCTGTTTTTTGGTCCATCGTCATTATTAATTAAATAATCTTTGTCATCTTTTGCATACGGATTATTTAGATCTCGAATTAATTTCAAGTTTTATAAGTTAAAATTATGATTATTATCCAGCATGTGCTTTGTTACAATCGACTTATCAGGTTCAATGTATTTTACATGTGAAAAATGTTCCTTTAATCTTTTCAGAATTGTACTTCTTGTTTGTCATTAATACTTTCTTCAATCGCTACATCTAATTGATTAAATTTTTTACTGTTGCAATTTTGAATTTGGGTTTTGGCCACTTTTTCATTAATACAAACTTATGTATTTGCAACATACATACAGCCTTACAGTGCGAGCGTTTAGGTAAAGTTGAGAATAAATAGTAGATGTTGATGCACATTGGTCTTGAAGTGAAGAAGGATTGATAACCAAACTCTGATAACCAAACTCTGGTACCCTAACTCAAGATTTTGATCCAACTGTCAGCTCGACTACAGTCTAAACTGATCAGCCGATTTTCTTTTTTTTAAGACCAAAAGTAACGGTCCCTGCCATACGAATTTTGATCGAAATTTTATGAAATTTTTTTCTCACAAACTGTTCTACAGATTTAAGAAAAAAATTGAAAATATTTCAAAAAATTAAAAGTTTTCCTTAATACAATCTACAAGAAAAGAGAAAATAAAATGCACCACTGGATCGCACGAACTTGCTCTTATGTAAAAGTACTTTGGAATTTAAAATACATTTTACAAATATAAAACATGGATTTAATGAGATAAAAATGTTCAAATGCATGGAATTGCCTGATTTCCGGAAAAGTATGAATTTACGCAAATAAAATTTAAAAATCGTTTTATTAAACTAATTTTTTATGAAACAAATTTCTTTTAAATTTTTCTAGAACAAAATTTGGGATGTCGATTTACAGTGCTTAGTAGTATAGATTTTAGGAAATAATTTCAAAATATAATCGTTCACACGTTTTCAAGATATTGATTTTTCAAAATATAAATTGGATTTTTTATATACAATATTATTTTAAACTTAGCGGGGTCCTGGTGAAAATTTTTGGTTAAAATTTTTAGATCCGTTAATGAGAAAGTCGAAAATCAAAAAAAACGCGTGTATGACAGGTACCATTAATAACATTTTGCCCCAAATTTTTTTTACAAAAATGTAGTCCATGTCCATAATATCAACCATATCTTTTTTTTTATCAAAATCGTTAGAGCCGTTTTCGAGATAAATACGATTTTGCAATACGGGTATATGGGGGGTACCGATATTGTTTTGGAACTAAAACAAATTTCAATTTCTCCTCTAGGAAATCACCGAAGACCCTTAAGTATCCAGTTTGAAGAAAATAGGTCCAGTGGCTTAGGCTCTAGATCGAGGTACAGACATACAGACATACGGACATACAGACATTCAGACAGACAGACAGACAGACGGAATTGTCGGACCCACTATTTTTCGTCTTCGCTATCATCGTAATGTCAACTTTGATCAAAATCTCGAGTTCGATCTTTTTTGCAATTGCAGAACTTGGGCTATAGTAACTATAGCGCAAGTACAAAATTAAGGAGGTTTTTGTATGATAACATATGTGCAGTAAGGCTGAATGGTTTCGTACCATCATTGCAGCCTTACGTGCAGTAATGCAGTATTATACAAAAACCCCCTTCAAATTACATTGACCTATGTCAATTTTTTTTTCAAAAATTCAAACAAAATTTTGTTTAAACTTTTAAGAAGCTTCTTTATAAAAAGATTTCATTAAAATCAAAAGGAAGTAATAACTTAGTTGAACATTTTTTTTATAAAATTATAGACCGTAAGAATTAATCGAACGAAAAAAAAAATTATTAAAATTCTAGGTGCCGACTATTTTCGAAAACTATTTTTTAACTTTTGTACGGTGGGTAACGTTATTTTTAGGTAACACAATTTTTTTTTCTCATCTTGTAGATTATATTGAAAAACTTTTATTTATCAATTTAAAAAAAAATCTAGCGTGGGGTTTTCGAAAAATTGAGTTTTGGAAAAAAAAAATGGAATTTTTTAAAAAATACAAAAAAAAATTTTTTTTGAAAATTTGAATAAACACTGCTATTCAAATTTTTGGGGAGCCTTAGTATAAAAAAAATTATCAAAATCGGTTGTACCGTTTTTGAGAAAATCAAAAACAAAAACAAAATTTCCCAAAAGGGTACCATAAATATCTACCCACTTTTCGAAAAAATTTGTTCAACCGTTACCTAGCTTTAACCAAATAATTTTTTTTTGAAAAAAATCTGTGGAAGAGCTTTTGAGAATAAAAAATATTTATAAAATTTTGAAAATATTAGTATGGCAGGTACCGTTGTTGTTGGTCTTAAAAAAAAACTTTTCCGGGGTGAAAATTAAAAATGATATACACCAAGTTTAAATAAAATCACCCGAGAGGTTTAGGCTATAGTCGTACAAACAAGACATATGTACAGACAGAATTGCGAGATCCACTTTTTTAGTCTTCGCTTTCATCGTTACGAGTATATCAACGTTGATCAAAGTTTCGATTTTTTTTACGAATGCATTATATTATCTATAAGTCGCCAGTAAAAATGTTTCATGCAGAAGCACCTAAAAAGTGTTTATAGTTTTCTATACCAAAATTATCCAATACAAAATTTTTCTTAATTAAAAAAATATGAAATTTATTTTTAGAAGACTCAATATTTCGAATTTTTTATCGAAACTTGGTATCAACACTAGCTAAAGGATTTTATATATATACAAATGTCCTTAGAGCCAAAAATCATGATTATCATACGAATGTTAAAAAATAGTTAAAGGTAATTTTATTTTGATCGAAAACGACCACAAAAATGTTTACAAACGTTTTCTTTGTACTTAAATTTGTATGATCTTTTATTCCATACGAAATCATTTAAAATTAAGATGTTATCAACATTCAATGGTTTTTGTTTTATTTTTGAGTTTTCTCAATATTCTCTTTTGAAAGTTTAAATGATCAAAATTCATCCTCAACACATTACGATATTTTAAAGCAGATTATTTATCAAATATCGATTTTGGCATTATCAGTCTTTGAACTTTCATATCTTGACAAATTATTTTTCTTAGAAGTTTTCTAAGATCTTCTTATAATTTCAAAACCGATATAATTCAAATTTTAAAGAATAACGTCGTCTTCAAAGTAAAGCAGTCCAATTTTTAGATAAGTCCCATCAAAAACCTCCCATGGAATGATAGTCCAGTGCATTGCAACCCACGACGTGTTACTTGCACATTAATACGAGTATCTGAATTCATGAAGAAATTCGGTCGTAAACGGATATTAATTCACTATTGAACTTATGTAAAAAGGTAACCGAATCTAAGAAGGAGATCGTTCTCCCTGCCAGAGATCTCCGAGTTTTTTTCTGTGTCTCTGCGGGATTTACGAATTAGTCATTTTTGAATAGCTTCAATATATTCACTAGTTGAATTTGGATTTTCTGAGAATATTTTTCGACTTGCAAACCAAGGTACTTCTATGAAGCAAGGAGAAAATATCATTTGGAAATTTAATTCGACGAAGAAAATCCGGACTTCAGATTCTACAATGATGACTATGAAAAGGCTCTGTAAGTTTTGTTTGCAAAATAAAGACAAAAAAGCGTCTTAATAATCCGAGCTTGTTATCTTGTTGGTACGTTGTTCTTTGTTTATTCAAACAGACCTTTTTAACAAAACTTATAAAAACAAAAACATTTAAAACGATTAAGTTATAAATTGATATCAAAATTCATTTAGTTGCAACTTGCAATATTCAGCCTTAATGGTTATCAAATTCGCATAAGTTTTATTTGTTTAGTGTTTTGTTTTATTATCTTTACCGTGTGAGATTATTGTAAGTTGTTTACTCTCTTTCATTCAATTGTTTATTAATCTTCTCTTCGATGAAATATTCTTTTTTCTCTAAAAGATAGATCATGATCGATCATATTATTAATAATAAGCAAATATACGATTCTCTGAATAATACTCTTAATGTAATAATGTAAGCATTACGATATGACGACGTGAAAATATTCTGTTACTATCGTTATTTGCTATTAAATGGGGCTTTCTTTCGTTTCGACTTCCTTACATTTTAGCGCTAATTTTGTTCTCTGGGTTGAGTGCCCGGGCGCCATTTCTACACTTATAAGAACTTGTTTAAAAGATATACATAGTTGGATGTCCTCTTCTTATTGAGGTCTCCAGACATCTGGCAGAAATTTTTTAACGTTTTAAGTGGTCCTTAACTTGGAGGATTGAATAGCTTCAAAACCGTGGTTTAGTTTCCATTATTAAATGTCATTATACAGAGTGACGCATAAGCTACTTCATGATTCATTTTATTTTAAATTAATTTATTTCTGATTTTAGGTATGTAGCATTTTAGTTCCCCTTTGGCATAATAGTTAGTTCGTTGGTCTATCATGCAGAGAGTCGTGGGTTCAATTCTCAGGCGATTTAAAAATGTTTTTCAGTGATGTAATACTTCTTGCGAGGAGTTGAAAAATCCTGCAAGAGTATCTCTTGTCATGAAAAGTGCTGCACATTAAACGTTCCGAATCTGTATAAAATCGTAGGCCTCCTCCTTTCCTGTTAACACGCACACAAGATAATTGAGAGTTATAAATCAGGCTTAGGCTCTCTACGAGCCGTACTGACTTCTAATTTTTATTATTTATGTTTTAGAATGAATATTGATTTTGCACTGGGACCTAAAGATCTATTGTACCTCCATTCAGAGCTAGAAGTTGATGACCCTACCGCTCTTCCTTTAAGTTTATTCATTGGTTGTGTGCGAATGCTAGCATGGAATATTAAATTATTTACACGTAATTTATTGAATGTAAAATAAGCCTTAATAAACAATTGTTACCAACCTTTAAAATACAAAAACCAAATCATATTTAACGAAAGCTATGTAAATTTAAAGGTCAAATAAATGTTAAGGATTAATGGCTTTAATATACCTTTTGATTGTAGATACTTGATTATAAAATAAATTATTCTGAAATTTAACATCGAAACGATTGGTTTTATTTTCCCACAAATTATATTTTTCTTATTTTTTACATAAAATCTTGTACAAAAATTCAGGTTGAGTAAGATTATTTTACCTGGTAGCGTCTCAGATACTAGGTTTTTTGATGCATTAGTGCTTCGCATCTGCCAAGTGTGTATGGCGATTCGTCATAATTTTGCAGAATCTGCATGTGGGTCTGTTTACCAGGCCAAGAATACTCAAGTGACTTCTAAGTTTACAGTGACCGGTGAGAAATCCCGTTACTATTCTTAGATTGTTCCTATACTTATTATACAGTTCACGAAACAACCTTGGTTATAGTACTAAAGAAGTAGTTTGGCTTGCCTCAGCTTCGGGAGTTCTTTCCAGTTGTTAGATCTTTTGGCCTCTTCCTCTATTTTGATTTCTTTTTGAATCCTGTTTTCTCTTATACCGCAGTAGGGCTCTGCCCCTAGTATAGGCGTCCTTGCGCCTATTTTTACTAGGGAGTCTGCCTCCTCATTTTCCTGGACACCTACATATCCAAGTATCCAATGAAGTAAGACATTATTGTTCTTGCCAAGTTCGTATAGCCCGTCTACAACTTACGCATGTTGGCTTAGCATATTTAGAAATATGTGTCCATAGTTTTCTTAAATCTGGGGTTCTTTTTTCAGAGTATCTTAGGTCCTAGCAGCCTCTCTCGATTAAGAGCCTAAAGCTAATGCATGATTCTTGGCTCATTGGCATTAACCTCACCCTTAAGATAGATAAAAAAAAAAAAGAAAAAATCTGGAGCCTTTTAATCCGGCCCATGAGGTATTATTCGATCGACAAAAATTTACCACAGAAGAAGAGCCATACTTTGACAAGCTTTGTCACCTGTGACTCCATATGTAGCCTCAATTCTGGATAGATCTCCACCTCAGACCTCAAAAAAGTTTCAATTGTGAACTGCCAACCTCATTAACCGCAAGTTCTTCGTCGTTTTTGAAAAAAAAAAAATATGTTCCAATGATCTTTTAATCCACTCCATATGTACTAAGTATCCTAGCGGGTGCATTTAGTGGTGTTCAACAATTATCTAAGAATTAGGTATTTTAATGCTCGTGGTTATTTATGTAAAAATGTGCCTTATGAATCAAACCCCTTGTTTTCTGGAAAAAAATTCAAAACGCCGTCGAGCGAATTGGATCATTAAGTTTTAGCTCGTGAACTTCTTCAACTTCAGATTTTTGGGAATTTCCTCAATATTTTATTTCACCCTAGCAATGCTAACATCATTTCCAACTGTACGAGGTCTCCCAGCACGCAGGAAATCACGGTTAGCCCCTTGTTACTGCAAACCTATTTTACATATCGGTAAAAGAAAGGAACTTGAAAGAAATTTCGGCATGGTCTATGTGTCTGAAAAAACGAATGCTGATTTTCAAAATAAAATTGATCAGTTTAAATCTCCAAAGTTTCTTGAAGCTTATTCTATAAAAAATTAGTAAGCAAGAAATTATTCAATAATATTTAAATCATATTGCTTAACTTATACGCCACCCTGTACGTTAAAATTTCAAGCCAGAACCACAGTTGTATAGTGTTGTCGAAAACTAATAAGCTCCGATTGGGCAATATCATTCTGCGTTGAAAACTATTTCTTCTATATGTGAAAAAGAGACGACAGAGTTCTTACGGAAAGAGAAACAACTATGCTTAAAGAAAATACTGATATTTTGCAACAACACACGTTTGATTAGTGTGCTCAGTCGAAGACCTGATACAGAACATAAGAACACACAATATCACGTATTTAAGAATAATTAGAAAATAATTTGTTGTCTAGACCTTTTTCGTAAATAATTTCTTCATTTTTAGCCCAATAGCAATAACCCAGTTTGAACCAACGAGCGCTCGGGTAGCATTTCCGTGCTTCGATGAACCACATTTGAAGGCCAGATTTATCATCAGCATCACTCATGGAAGTAACTATACAGCTCTGTCAAATATGCCCGTAGATGGAACACCCATTCAAAGGTAATTAAGACCCATAATGCTGAAATAGAACTCAAAAATCTCATAAGTTCCTTATAACTCATAATTTTTTAATTTCTATCCATCATCAGTTCCGACACACAAATGACAACTACCACCTTCCTCAAGACCCCACGAATGTCCACTTATTTGGTTGCTTTTGCTGTCACCAACTACCATCACATCGGAGAAATCGTCAACGGCCGAGAGTATAGAGTATTCTTTCCACCAAATTCCAAAGACAACGGCAGCCATGCCTTAAAAAATGGCATATCTTCGCTAACTGCCCTGGAAAACTATTTCGGAATTGAGTATCCTCTGCCGAAGCTCGATCATATTCGAGTCGAGAAAACCTATGGCATTGCAATGGAAAACTGGGGTCTTCTAATTTATAATAATAAAAATTTCGTTACCAATATTCGAAATAATTCATTGGAGGAAATTCATAAGATCGTATCCCAAAATCACGAGATCGCTCATCAGTGGTTTGGGAATTTGGTTTCACCAAAATGGTGGACTTATGTTTGGCTCAAAGAGGGATTTGCTGTTTATTTTAGTTACATTGCAGCGCAATTGGTAAGAGAGCATAGTTTTGAAGCATATATGGTTTGGTTTCCGTTTTTTTTTTTTTGCATTGCAGGTCTTTCCAGAAAAAAACATGGATGAATACTTCATTTCGAGAGAAATGAGAGGGACTTTTAAGCACAGTTATCATCAATCAATGACACTCTACGTAGAAACAGAACTCGATATCAAAAGAGCTTACAATGTGATTGCTTACAGATTTGGTAAAATTATATTAGCTGTCTTGATATAAATGCTAAGTTTTCAGCGCACCGTGATCTTTAGATATAATATTGAATACTTGTTTCGAGCAATACGCTCTATACTTGCTTACCAACCAGAAGCTTCAGTCTTTTGTGAATTACTCTTTTCGTTCATCTAGAAAGGTGTCCCGTGTTTCCAGTTTTGTCCGTTCCACAATTTGTATTTGGTACATTTTTTTATTGCCACCATCTAGAAGGCTTTTGACTTCCTTTTACTTGTTAAACACAGTGCGATCGTTAGGAAAACAGGCAAGGATTTGAGACAAGATACCAATGCACATTTGATATTGAAATGGGAGAGAAAAATAGAGCTAGAGAAAATATTTAACATTCGTGTGTGTGTGGTTAAAGAAGAAATCTCTGAACTTAACATTACCTCCACAATTGGACTCATGGATAAGCTGATGGAACTTCCCTGCGGCCCGAGTTTTATTGTTGAAGTAGTCTAGTAGTATTTTAGGGCGTGATTCTTGGGTACATTCTAAGAAAAGACCTAAGTAAGGACCTTTCTCCAATTTTTATATTATATTTCGGAGATTTAAGAAAAGACTTACTTTTGTGTACCCTGACCTAGGTTAACGGTAATTTCGCTGTTAGTACTTCATTTAGGCCTTTATTTTTAGAAGAAATACCAGCCTTTATAATTTCGTTTAAACTCGGTCTCAAGATATCCAAGTATTTAGCATGTTCCATCTTTGTTGCACATGTTAATTTCTTGACTTTGGGCCGTACGTAACGTAACAATAATAAAAATAAAACTCTAACGACAAGTTTGCGGAAAAATCTATAGAATTTAGGTGATACTTGGGAAAAGGAACCTGAAGAAAGTAAAGGATACCCTCTAGATCTATTGTGCAATTCTTTCAGAAATTGGATTAGTTTAGATAAATCTTACTTTCAGGATGTCTAAGCTTACGACAATCGATGATGATGAACCCCATCATTACCCTAGGGTTACCACTATCTAAGTGTATCATGCAGGACGAGCTGTTAAACTTTCTTGTTTGAGGTAAAACTGTTGCTTATATTTTGGAGTGTTTGGGAGACACTTCTTCAATGACTTGAAGGAGTCATTTCAATCATATCGAAATTTGATAACAATACCAAATGGCTTGAAAATTTCTTAACTCTGAAAATCATTTAAAAATGGCCACCTCTCCATAAGATTGGTGAATTTCTCTTGAGGAAAGGCAATTTCGACTTAATCAGCAATACTGACCAAACAAACGGACATATAAACCAAACACTCATCCACCAAACTCATCTTCCAGATGTTGCAAGGGGACTTCATGCTCCTACGGGCCTGGTGGATGGATGATTTTTCAAGTGGATGTAAAAGAAAGGATCACTCCCTTAAAAGGCGTCGACCTCTTCTCAACCAGGTGATTTAGAAGTACCCTCCGACATTTCAGGCTATAGCTTGCTGAAACTCATCAACACCCTAAACGGGCTTACGAGTAAATGACATAGGATTATCATAGGTTTCAATATATGGGGGTCACAACTCCTAGGGTATCAGAACGGATCTACATTGACCTAAGTGAGACGGTAGCAAGATCAACCGTCAGCCCATTAATCTCTCTTGGAAGAATTTTTCATCAGTACCTACGGAAATTTTTCATCAATTCCTTGGAATTATCAACACTACTTGATGATGATTTTATTGCTATTAAACGCAAGTTTACCATTAATTGAGTTAGCACCTAATTTGAAGTTAGAAAGTGTGTTTCGAACCACTTTTTACAATAATTATAGGTTATTCACTTTCATGATGTTTTACAAATATTATGAGTTGTTGAGAGGGATGAACAAAATTTAAGAGAGGAGAAGAAACCGATACAAAATTCATTTTAAAAATTTTTATATTGTGAAACACAAACTAAAGAAATGCAGCGGAGTAAATCCCAGGAATGCTGTTTTTCAAAACAAACAAAAAAAGTTTTGGTAAGATTTCAAGAAAATAACTAGTCGTAGAACATTCGAAAGTAAGCCATGTCAGTAAATAAGATATCAAGATTTGAAAGCATACAGTTTCTGTGATGTATTTCCTGCATAACCGATATTCCGATATTTAGGGCCATTTGCTGAAACGAAACTTAAATATTTATGTTCAACCTAAGCGCCTATTTTCTACTTTTTCCTCTACGTAAACTGTCACATAACAGTTTATGTGGAACACAAGTATCTATGTTCTGTATCAGCAAATAGGCCTTAAACACTTATGATTGGCGGCTTCACGGCCCTTGAAAAACGATCGGCTAATAATTCAGAATTTTCAACCATTTCAGCGTGCACTTATTCTGTCGGCAGGAATGGAGGTGACTTACAATCTTTTGAGTTCGTCTGTGCACTGACTGTCCATGTTTATTTACAAAAAAAAGAATTCTTATGTCTACCAAGAGTTAAAAATATGCTACAATTATTTTTATAGCAACTTCTCGAATCAAAATTTTCGTCCAGCTGCGTTTTTAAAAATAATTTCAGTTATGTTCTGATTATAAATAATTTTAATAGCTCGTACCGATGCAAGGTCTAGTCACTTATATATCTCAATCAATTCTATATGCATGTTTTGGGCAGAAATGGAGGGGACCTACAATTTCTCAATGACTAAAATGAATACTTGTCATGGCAATAGGTACTGTTGGATTATTATGTGTTTCCTCGTAAGAGGTGGTAGCCCAGAAGAATTTTGTTTATATTTGACAGCGGCTGGAATAGATCGCCAAATCATAGGCGTTAATGTTCAGAGTGCTAGATAAGTATTATTGTTCGTGCGGAAAAGTTACCCGTAATGTAGGATATCCTAAAGTATAATTGATAAAAAGTTTCTTTAAATGTTTATAGACTATTAAATGTCAAAAACTTGAAATGATTGTTCAATTCAATTCAATTCAAAATTCTTAGAAATTCTATAGTGAACACTCTGTGAAGTCGACATTCTAAGCTCGTAAATTTTTGTTACAGTTACATACATATATCAGATTCATTTGTTCATCGCTGATCTATGATTAGTTGAGCAAAAAAAAAAATTGATATTTCCAACCTCGGTTAAAAAAAAAAAATATTGAATAGTCCTTCAATTTTTATGGGAACTCTGTAAAAAAGAAGTTTGACGTCCCTGAAATTTTAGGTAGATATATAGCCAAGATAGGGATCTTTGTTTCATCGATTCTTCATGTGTAAATGACACGAGAAACTCTTGGAGGATTTCTTACTTTTGTTTCAAGGACAGTTAGATGGGAAGTACCCTTGAGTATTAAGTAGTTTTAGTTGAAGTATGCCATGCTTGGAATCAATCGCCAGACTTCCTCCAAACTGAGTACAAATCATTACGTTAAAATTACAGTTGTTTGATAGTTGCTATACAAAATAAATGTTGATTTTACCACATAAAATCTGGCACGCTGGACGAAACATTTGATTTCGAAAGTTGTTATAAAAAGATAATTTTATATTACTGAGGTTGAACAAAATATTATTTTTGTGTCGGATATACGTATTTTCTTGACCACTTGGTGAGGAAATTCAATAAATTGGCTTCATACTCTTTGTTCTGTTTGCACATATTACCCGACTTTTTGAGATTTTTTGATAGTTGCTATAAAATAGAAAGATTGAATATATATTTAACTGAAGGTCGGTTAAATGATTTATTTTATTGAATAAACAAACTTGGTATATCTCCTCGAATATGTTGGCAGGATTCTGGCTTAACAGAGCTAATTTGTTAACCTATGTGATGTGGTATTAGAGGAGTTGAAAAATTTGCCCTTTTGCGCACTATTGGTTCAGAAAATACAACAAAATAGTCAATAGTTCAATGACTACTTGAATGTGTGGTGAAGCAAGGTTCCTCTGTATGAAAAGTTATCCATAGCGATTATTCAGCTTGCGAGGCATACCATTGATTTCCTATAGGTTTTTTCACACAATATGGTGATTTGTTCGTTTCAAAGGTGATGATGGGTCACACTATCTTGATACCAATTCTCATAAAAATATTATACGCACGGATGTTATATCTTGTGATATATTGCGGCGAAATGTAACACAACTTGAGTATGCTGCCACTACGTTAATAGGTCTAATAGCGGTTAAAACCCAAAATTAAGTATTAGTTCTTACAGTCAACTTAAAAATCTGGTGTACTAATATCCATACTTAAATAAAATTCTAAAAGGCAGTCCTTAAAAGTAATGTACATCAGAGTCTTTTTAATAAAAAAAAGAGGTATTAGATCTTATGTTAAATCCGCAAAGACTATCATCTTAATATCCACAATATTCATTCATTTCAAAAATGTACATTCAGTACCTAAGTAAAAAGTGCAATATCTCTAAATCCAGGCACTGCAGATATAACTCAATCAAAAATGAGGTATTAGACAATGTGCAATATATCAAAATCCATGTAGTGAGATCCTTCTTAACCAAAAACGAAGTTTAAAATACTGTGGAAAATCCAACAGACCTACGACCGTAGCTATATCAATGCTATTCATATATCTCAAAGATATTTATCCAAAAATACAAAAAAATGTAATATCTCCCATGCAATCCAGACCCTTCTGAATCATAAATTACGAGTAGGTATCGGAGAAAATCCCAGACACTTAACTTTCCAATATCCATACTATCTGCAAACCTCTCAAAGACGGCCATCCTACAAATTAATAAAAAGTGCAATATATTCATACCCATGATCTCCTTGACAAAAACGATTCTTAAAGTAGTAGTTTGTCTAATAGTAGTATATCAACAGTCATTTAAACCTAAGCCAAGGAAGTTTGAATCTAATAAACTATGCATCACGATACTGAAGTCACATGACCAGGTCGGCGAAACTTGTTCAGTCAAGTTGTTGTTACATTTAAAACCTTCATGATTACTATCACTTTCTATCTCAATGCGAAATAAAAATATTTCGGCCTTAACTTAGCTTGTCTTCTGCAGAATTCCTAGTTTTTAATACTGTTTTTATTCGACACAGGTGGCTGCTTTGTAAGAATGTTTCATCACGCTATTGGACATAAGACTTTCGTCAAAGGCGTAGTCCTTTATTTGACAAGATTGTAAGGACATACATTTGTATTAAAATTATGTAGAAAACTTTTAAAAAAGTCAACTTTTTCAGTCAATATTCTGTTGCTGACGAAAACGACCTCTTTGAAGCTCTCCAAGAAGCCGTTGATGAGGATAAAGTCAGCCTATTCCAAAACAACAAAACAGCTGCTATCATGCGTTCTTGGACACATAACATAGGAATACCAACAGTCATCATAACAAGGAACTTCAACAATGGAACAATAACAATCCGACAAAAACCCAAAAGTCCCTCATCCAAAGAGAAATGGTGGATTCCGCTGAGCTTTGCCACAGCATCAAGTCCAAATTTTCAACGAACTACTGCCGATTACATAATGCCTCCGCAAGAGGAAGTCACAATCAGCTTCGAAGACCTAAATCTGAATATCAAAAACACTGATTGGTTGATTGTGGACAAGCAGCAAATTGGTCTTTATCATGTAGAATACGATGACCAAAGTATGCGCCTAATAGCCGAAGCACTCAACAAAGATCACAAGCAGATACATCGCTTCAATCGTGCGAAATTTCTTCGTGATCTTGCTGATCTCGAAGGTAAAAATATTTTGTCAGTGGACACTTTATTGGATGTCATTCAGTACCTTCAGTTCGAAGAGGACTTATTGGTCTGGGAGAATGCAGCTAACGTGCTATTGCTGTTTTATGACCAATTACATGGCGGGCAAACTCAGGAAATGTTCAAATCATTTATGCGTGATTTGGTAAGAGATGTTTTTCAAAAAATCTACAATTCTTCAAAACACGATCACTTACTATCCGCCTATGATACCTCATTCAAAGACAAGATTCTCAAGATCGCATGCGAAGTCGATCTCAGCGATTGCCTTCACTATACAAAGCAACTCACCAATGATTACTTTCTCAACGAACTAAGTGACGAACACTTGAAATCCGATTTCACACTTTGTCAAGGTCTCAAGACAGCTGCATTTGACGAATTCAAAAAGCTGGCAAGGAAAGTAACATCTCACGATCGAAGTATTGTGAAGTTCTATGAATTTTTGTTCTCCTTGAAATGTGTGAAGTCCTTGGAAAATATTCGATATTTTCTTGAAATTATATCTAATGAAAAGTCGACAGATAGTCCCAGGGGTGTATATTTGGGAACTCAAGCTTTGTCAATGTTGTATCTATTAAATCACGAAGCCAGGCCAATGATTTTTGAACATTTGGATGAGAAGGATAAGCAAACTGCAGTGAGTCATTGGTTCATTTTGTATTTGAATTTGAATTTGAAAATTGTTTTCCTATAGGTTGCTATTCGGGATGGATCAATTAATATGGAAAGACGAATTCGAAATGAGTTATCAACTAGGAACACATTCCAGAAGAACTATGAGGAAAATATCTCCAAATGGCTAGAGAAAAACTACGCAAGGAAGGAATTAGCACAGAATAGCTGACGATTTTGGCCTTTAACGGAAAAATAAAAAAAAAAATTATTCTAATTTTGTATTCTTAAGATAATCTTAGGCATATTCATTTCAGCCTTTCAGAGAAAGCCACTAGCGATACGTTCCGTCTTCGCACGGGAAGCACTAATTTATCTATAACAAGGTGACTTCTGGTGGATGGATCAGGGGGACCATGTGACGAAGTCTTAGGGGAAATCAGTACAGTGACTTACTACGCCCAAGCATAAAAAAGTTCAGCTTAAGACCAGCGAACAGATAATATTTTATGTTTTTTATTTTTAGTAAAAGCGGATAAATTTTTCGGGGTGCTAACTAGGGTGCAAGACCCATACAATTGGTCGTGTGAAAAAATGTGAATTTTCAAAATTAAAGCCGGCAGTAGTTAACGATTGGTCTTGTGCTCTAGTGATGGTATACGTAGTGGCAACAGGAGCCACATGAATTCGAATGGCAAACCGTTGGAAATGATTGGGATCCGTAGAATCAGTAAATCTTCGCCGTTGAATTTGCCCCGAAGGATGATTGTTGCCTCGATTAAATTCGGTGACAGTTGCTTGATGGGGAATCTAGTTGCGTTGTACAACTTTGGTGCGTTTAAATTGTAAATAAGCATTACCAGTAATGGAGCCTGCAATGTTAATACGCACGGCGGCATTCCGTGTGGTTGTAATCAGTTCAAAACTTCAGTCAGACAATTTACGTCTTGTTCTTCGTACATGACTGTGTCGTTCAGTTAGTAGCTATTAGACTGTTTCGGTGGGCAGTTTCAATTGAATTTGCTCATTGAGCTTGTTGGCGTCACCATTTGTTTGGTGGCAAAACTGCACATTTTCACTTGGATTTTAGAATTGCTTTTGGACTTAGGAATACTTTGTTGACAATGGCTATTAAGTTGCAATTGACAGAATTTCATTGGCAACGATTATGATCAATTAGAATTTTGGAAAATTTCGGAAGTCCATAAATTATTTTGAAAAAGTTTGGGTAGACGGGTTATGCTGTAAATACTAACGCATTTTCGTCTATATCTAGCGTAATTTTTTTTCGAGTCGGTGGCAGAGATATGATGATTAAGCAAGTTTTAAGCTGAGCTGCGAGCATTGATCGCGGAATAACTGGCAAAGTTTTTCAGAAATCAACAGCAAAAAAAATAAGAGCGCCTCTCATCGTTTGGGTTTTTCCTTGAAAATCACGCAGAGTTCGGGCGGCGATTTGAACGATTTCTAATAAGTCATTATGTTTTCTTTGAAATATTGTGGACATGACTGAGTTTTTGCAGAATGGTGTTTCTGTATGGTTCATATTCAATAGAGACTTGATTTCTGAGTACTCTGTGCGTCCACCCGTCGGAAAGGGTGGACGAAATTCCCATTGATAGATATCATTCTGCATTAGAACTGACGCACTTTTGGGCAGCTCTATAGAGAGCCGTGATATAAAGTCTATCTTAAAGTTTTTAAGCAGCGGGAAAAAAATGTTGTTTTTCTCAATTAATACATTATTTTTGATAAGTAATGGAAGAACTTTTTTTGGTAAGTCACCTATGATAACTTAACCACGCTGTCAAAGTTGACCAAGTTGTTGCGGGAAAACAAATAAGAAGAACAGATTTTTTTGTTTATTTTTTTTATAAAGAGTAGTGATAAAAATATCAAGTGATATTTCTGATATTGATGAAGGTGTGCAGTTTCTATTTTAAGAATGAAAAAATTTGAAAAATTTGTTTCAGTAAATAATGACAAAGTTACAAAAATTAGCTTTTTTCTAAGGTCTCACATGAAACTTAGAGCAATATCTTCTGTTTCGGCGTTTTTCAACCGGGTCTGTCAGTGTTGCCAGATGGACAGATATTTGGTGAATATAAATAAAAAACGAAAAGTGCTTGAAAAATGCCGAAAATATTTTTTATGATTTTTTTAAATTAAAAATGATTACCTATCAGTAACGGTTGTTTTTTAATTCGTGGCTGCAAAATAAAAAGACAAGTTTTCTCTGAATTTTTGTATGTGTTTATTAAAATATGGCAATTTATAGGTGTGGTCAAAACGAAGTATTTCAATGTTATTTTAACAGCAAGAAAACAAAATCGAAGACAAATTTATCGCCATTGAGACCTTTCTTAAAAACAAAACTTCATGTTCTGAAAATTCTAGCCACATAAAATTGAAGCTAAAAGACTTTAGGCACGAATTTAAAAGGAAATGTGAACGGTCAAACCGAACTAAAAAATCGTTATTATGACCCGAAGCAAAATGGATTCATGAAAATATTTCATTTAAAATGTATCGTGTTGCTGTTGGACATGCATGAACTTGTTCGAAAGGAAAATAAAATGCACGACTGGATCGCACGAACTTGCTCTTATGTAAAAGTACTTTGGAATTTAAATTACATTTTATAAATATAAAACATGGACTGAGACAGGCGAAACTGCTACTGGGCAACTACAACCGGCAACGCTTCGAAAACTGTATCAACCTAAGTAGGAATAACCTAAGAATAATAACATGCATTCTAACAGGACACTGCAAACTTAGAAGACACCTTAACCTACTGGGTGTGGTAAGCAGTGCCACTTGCAGATTCTGCAACATGCATGAGGAAACGCCGGAACACATACTGGGAAAGTGTTATCCAATCATGCACCAGAGGAAAACACATCTGGGACAGTACCAGGTGGAAGAGAGCAACCTATCCTCTCTCAAAGTGCTCCAAATACTAAAATTCTTAAAAGCAATAGGTTTGGAGGAGGAACTGTAGGATGAGACAGCTCATCATTTTTATAAGAGGGGGCACAATAGATCTACAGGTCGCAGTGCAATAACCCCCAATACAATTCATTCATTCAAGATAATAATGTTCAAATGCATAAAATTGCTGTCTGATTTCTAGAAAAGTATGAATTTATGCAAACAAACTTTTCGTTTTATTATTAAATACATTTTTTATATAAAAAATTTCTTTAAAATTTTTTAAGAAAAAAATATGGCATGCGAATTTTAAGTATTTAATAATATTGATTTTAGGAAATAATTTCAAAAAATAATTGTTTATAGGTTTTGAAGATATTGATTTTTCAAAAAAAAATTATTTTTTTTTTTTCAAAAAACCCAACAAGTATTTTTCGAATATTTTTATAAACAATATTTTTTTAAACTTAAGGAGAATCCTGCTGAAAATTTTTGGTTAAAATCCTTAGAGCCGTTAATGAGAAAGTCAAAAATCAAAAAAACGGTTCTATGACAGGTACAGTTAATAACATTTTGCCCCAAAAATTTTTTTGACCAAAATGTAGTCCATGTCCATAATATCACACATATTTTTTTTATCAAAATCGTTAGAGCCGTTTTCGAGATAAATAAGATTTTGCATTACGGGTGTATGGGGGGTACCCTTAGTTTTGGAGCTAAAAAAATAATTTCAATTTCTCCTCTAGGGAATCACCAAAGACCCTTAACTACCGAGATTGAAAGAAATAGGTCCAGTGGCTTAGGCTGTAGTGAGAGGTACAGACATACAGACACACTGAAACATGTTTTTTGTGTACTAAATTTTCCTTAAAATTTTTATAAAAAAAATTGTTACGCAAATTGTTAGTATTTAATAAAATACATTTTAAAACGTAATTTAAAAATGTAATCGTGTATCGGTTTTCAAGATATCGAATTTTCAAAAAAAAAATTGTATTATTTTTTTAAAAATCCAAAAACAATTTTTTCGAAAAAAATTTTAGCTTATAGTTTTTAAAATGCAAAGGAGCTCCTGCATAAAAATTTCGGTAAAAATCGTTAGAGCCGTTGGTGAGAAAATCGAAAATAAAAAAAACGGTTCTATGACAGGTACCCCTAATAACATTTCCCCCCAAATTTTTTTTTACCAAAATGTAGTCCATGTCCATAATATCATACATAATTTTTTTTATCAAAATCATTAGAGCCGTTTTCGAGATAAATAAGATTTATCATTACGGGTGTATGGGGGGTACCGTTATTTTTGGAGCTAAAAAAAAAATTTCAATTTCTCCTCTAGGGAATCACCGAAGATCTTTAAGTACCGAGTTTGAAGAAAATACCTCCGGTAGTTTAGGCTGTAGTTCGAGGTACAGACATACAGACATACAGACAGACAGACGGAATTGTCGGACCCACTTTTTTCGTCTTCGCTATCATCGTAATGTCAACTTTGATCAAAATCTCGAGTTCGATTTTTTTTCCAAATGCAGAACTTGCCCTATAGTACCTATATCGCAAGTAAAAATGGAACGGAATCGCAAATTCGAAACATTCAAAGTTCGAAAATTATACTTCAAAATATTAATTACACCGTGAAGCATCAGTCGATCTTGATCGATGAAAAATTATGCAACAGTTTGACTGATACAAAATCGTCGATGAGGTGCTATTTTTGCCATGCAACTTCCAAAGATTTTAACGATATCACAAAATGATAGAAGAGCTTATAAAGATTTTTGCACTTGTTTTTCAAAATCGTGCTAAAAATTGGTAAGAATATTTAGTTAAAACATATTACTTATAAAAGCAAAACTTTGAAAAAAATCAACTTCAAAATACAAAACTGCGATTTTTTTTTTAAATTTTAACTTTAAAATTTTATTTTTCAAAAACTATAAACTTTAACAAATTGAATGAAATAGAGTATTAGCTTTCTAAAAAATCTATAGCGGATCTCTGTATTCAAGATCATACTTCGCTTTCATCATAAAATATAACAATAAGTTTCAAAGCAACACTCAATTTCTAGTGAAAATATTTTATATCACAAGACGACCTATCTTGCCCCACTGTGCAACGCACGCCAATATGAAAATAATTTACTTGTTCCTCCTGAAACATCGAGGAAAAAAACCATCCATTCCTATTTGTTACACGTTAAGAGTTTTGAGTTTACACTGAGAAAATTTCGAGATGATTTAGTATCACAGATTTTCGAGAACAAGGATATTGTGATCTGGAAATTGAAAAATCAGTGGCCTAAAATTTTAGTATTTTAGTGGAACTATCATCGTATGATACTAGTTTAAAATAACGATTTTGAATTTCGAATAAAGTATCATACTATCTCTAAATTTTTTTTACTTGCGACTTATAGGTACTAGAGGGTGGTCCAACCATAATGCACGATGTTAATTGTGAGTCACACCTTAACTTCAAGTTTTTTGCCCAACTTAATTTGAAATATCTTTGTTTCAGTGTTTGACAAGTTCAACCATGGAGAGGTGCACAATTGAAGCAAGGCAAGATTGTTGAAGCCTTTTACGAAAATCGGCATTCAAATCAAGATGCATTTCGTGCACTTCGTGATTTTTTTAGTCAGCATAATCGACCAAATGTGTCCGATATCGATAGAATTGTGAGCAAATTTCAGCAAACCGTGTCTATAGAAAATGTGAAAACACCCGTTCTGTGGAAAACATTGCTGTTGTTCGCGATAGTGTGGCAGAAGAGCCGTCAACCTCGACTTGTCGTCGTGTTCAACAAACACATCTCACGAACATCTTTGATGCGAATTTTGAATAAAGATTTGAATTTACACTCTTACAAGGTTCAATTGACTCAAGAGTTGAAGCCTACTGACCATTTCAAGCGGCGTCAATCGTCAATACGCCGAATGGTTGGTTGAACAGACAGAAGTGAATGGTGACTTTACAAAGAAAATCATCTTCAGCGATGAGGCACACTTTCACCTCAGTGGATTCGTTAACAAGAGAAAATTACAGTATTGGGGCAAATGGAAATCACGAGTGATTATTGAAAAACCGATGCATCCACAAAGAGTGACTGTTTGGTCCGGTTTTTTGGGCTGGCGGTGGCATCGGGCCGTACTTCTTCGAAAATGAGGACGGCCAAGGAGTTACTGTGAATGGTGTTCGCTATCGCGAGATGATAACGGACTTCTTGTGACCAGAAATTGAGGTTATGGACCTTGACGATATGCGCTTCCAACAGGATGGTGCCACTTACCAAATAGCCAACGAAACAATGGCTCTTTTGCGCGATAAATATCAATGGCCGTGTTATCTCACATCTTGGCGATGTTAATTGGCCGCCTCGATCATGTGATTTGACACCGTTGGATTTCTTTCTTTGGGGATATTTTAAAGAAAAGTGTACGTGACAATTCAAGAGCTAAAGGATGAGATAATTCGGCACATTAACGACATTGAACCTCAATTATGTCTCAGAGTCTTTGAAAATATGGAACCTCGGATAGAGGTATGTCCCCGAAGCCGTAGCAAGCATTTGGCCGACATTTTGTTTCACACATAATTCCCGTAGATCCTTATATCATAATAAAAAATATTAAGATAATTCCCTGAAAACTTTTTGTTTTATTTACAATTAACATCATGCGTTTTGTTGGACCACCTTTTATAAGGCAAGTTATGCATTCGTAAATAAATCGAAGACAAAAAAGTAAGTTTGGCAATTTTTTCTGTTTGTCTGTCTGTTCCGTTACAGCCTAAACGGCTCGGCCGATTTTGGTTAAAATTGGTAAATATAGTTTTTTAATTCCCCCTACACGTTTTTTGTGTGTTTTTCTTAAGACCAACATTTTATAAATGTTTTCTTTTTCTCAAAAAATGTTCGGCAGATTTTCTTAAAAATAAAATGCACGACTGCGTTGCACGAACTTGCTCTTACATACTACGTACGACTAAGAATCTCAAAAATGAATGAGAGAAAAACTGTTCATAAGCATAAAATCAATTTTTTAATAGACTGAAACAGTAGTAGTTGCAGCTAAAAACAGGATGCCATGATTCAGGAGAATATTATCTTATGCAAGAACAAAAATTAAAAAAATAAGCTTTCATAAACAAAATTTTTAAAATATTTTTAAGAAAAAATTTTGGTACGCCAATTTAAAGTTTTTATTATTGTTCGAATAAAAATTAAACTTACAAAACAAATATTGAGCCGTTTCTGAAATATCGAATTTTCCAAAAAAAAAAAATTTTTTTTTTTTCAAAAATTCAAAAAATATTTTTTTTAAAGTTTTGAAATGCAATGTTTTTCTTCTTAGAAGTTTCTCTATAAAAAATTTCATAAAAATCCGTTTTGTCGATAATGAGAAATTCTTAATTTGAAAAAATGGATCTATGGTAGGTATAGTCAGTAATATCTTGATTTCAATTTTTTTTATTAAATTATAGATCGTAAAAATTAATCAGAAGAAACAAAATTTAAGCAAAATTCTCAGAACCGTTTTCGAAAAAAATACGAACTTAGGAAATGATTTTTTAACATTTGTATAGAGGGTACCGTTATTTTTAGGTCAAATAAATTTTTTTTCTTAACTCTTGTAATTTATATTAAGAAACTTTTATTTTTCAAGTTTTAAACAAATCGAGCATGGGGTTTTTGAAATATTGAGTTTGAAAAAAATTTTTTTTTTTTAAATACAAAAAAAATATTTTGGAAATTTTGAATACCCAATAATATTTAAAATACTGGGGAGCTTTAGCATAAGAAAAATTATCAACATCGGTTGTACCATTTTTGAGAAAATCAAAAACCAAAAAAATGTTTCCAAGGGGGGTACCAAAAATAACCATTTTTTGAAAAACATTTTTCAACCATTTCCTATCTTTAACTAAATGAAATTTTTTGATTTTTTTTTAAAATCTGTGGGACAGTTTTTGAGAAAAAACAATATTTATAAAATTTTGAAAAAAAATCATATGGCACGTACCCTTATTTTCGGTCTTAAAAAAAAAAAAAACTTATGGGGGGGGGAAATTAAAAATACCATCTACCTACCATGTTTAAAGAAAAACGGCCGAGCCGTATAGGCTGTAGTCGAAAGACAGACAGGCAGACAAACAGAATTGCGAGGCCCAGTTTTTTAGACTTCGCTATCATCGTAATGTCAACTTTGATCGATTTCGGTTTTTTTTCTGAATGCATACCTTACCTTATAGTACATATAAGTCGCAAGGAAAAAATCCCAAAAATTAAATATAGGTAATCATTGAAAAAAATCCAAAAAATGGTTATTAATGGTACCCCTCTTCCAACCATTTATTTGTTTCTGATTTTCTCAAAAACGGTACAACAATTTTTTTGTTGGTATTTTTAAACAATATTTCAATTTTTTTCAAAACTCAATATTTCGAAAACCCCATACTCGATTTTTTAAACTTGACAAATAAAAGTTTCTTAATATAATTTACAAGATGTCAGAAACAAAAAAATATTTTACATAAGAATATCGGTATTCACCTAACAATTGTTAAAAAATGGTATTCGAAAATCTTATTTTTCTCGAAAACGGCTCCTAGAATTTTGGTAAAATTTTTTTCTTTCGATTAATTTGACGATCTATAATTTAATAAAAAAAATTAAAAATTTAGATATTACTGACTGTGTCTACCAAAGAACCATTTTCTCAAATTTTGAATTTCTAATTATCGGCATTACGGATTTTAATGAAATTTTTTACAAAGAAGCTTCTAAAAAGTATGAAAAGCATTGCATTACAAAAATATTTTTTGAATTTTTGAAAAAAAAAACAATTTTTTTTGGAAAATTCGCTATGTCAAAAACGGCTCAATATTTTTCTTGTACATTTATTTTTTATTAGTACAATAATAAAAACTTTAAGTTTGCGTACCAGAATTTTTTCTTAAAAATGCATTAAAAAGCTTTAATGTTTTTTTTTAAGTTTTAAATAATATTTTCTTGAATCACAAGGCATCCTGTTTTAGTTTTTGATTTAGTCATTTAAAAAATGAATTTTGTTGAAATGTTTGAAATACTTGATATTTTACATAAAAGCAAGTTCGTGCGACGCATTCATGTATTTTATTTAAAGTTAAAAACATCGATCACCTATTTTATCATTTTAGTATCGTGCTAGTTCACATAACTTTTTGACATTTCTATTATTAACCTTAATACTGGACTGTTTTGAAATCTTGCGCCAGGAATTTATTTAGGGAACTAAATGGTTCCATCTTCCATGTCTAAAATATATTTTCGTTCTAAGTTCACTCTTTGCTTCCACTTAGAAATAAAATTATTGTAGGTACCAGTTTTTCCATTCAAAAACACCATTTTCGCCCATTAGCCAAAATCTGCTATATAGTGCCCTCCTAATGGTTTCGATAGAACCCAAAATAAAATATCTACTTTAAAATAAAAATGTTCAGTGGGTTGTATAACTTAAGTATAATCTGTCACTAAAATTTTTAACGGACCAATAATTTTCATTTTTTATAAGCATCTTTAGAAATCGTACTTAATGCCTTTAAAGCACTTTTTTGAATTCTTGTCAAAAATATTTTTGTTTTCCTATAATCCTATTTCATTGGAAAAACATTGTCAATATTTTTTTAAGGATTCCCTTTCTTCTGCTACCTATAAAGCTTTCTAAATAAAGTAGACTCCTCTTAGAAAATAAATAAAAATAGAAATTACTTAAATAAAGTAAACAAAAAATGAAAACATCAGAAACATATCTCTGAAATCTCTGCACCAACTTTGAAGTCCTGTCGATACTTATTACCATCCGGTTCACTGAATTTATCCTTCTCCATGTTCATTCTAATATTCAGGACTTAAAAAAGGAAGATAGTCAACCGTACTCACAGTCATTCCATCCTCCCTCACTCGACATTTAGTTCCAAGCTTAATAAATAAAAACGGAACGTTTAAAGGTGAAGCTTGAATATAAATGTCAGAGGTTCCGCAAGAAGATGGGGGAGCGAGAAACAGAGAGAGAGAGAGAGTCCTTGTGAAAGTGGCTTATCCTTTTGCTGTGGATGGAATGTTTATTTTTTGTTTACAATGTTGTGCCTTCATGCTCTCTGTAAGTGATTATCATCTCCTCTGGTTGAATTGTGATGTTGTTTGGTTTATGGTTTGCTTTAGTAAACCTTTTATACTAAATGCCTCAAAGAGTAAACACTAACGAAACGGCAGGAAACAAAAAGATGCCGGCAGACTCGATGCGATGAGTTTTCTTCTACCAAAAGGACCGGGTGTTTTTTTTCCTTTTTATTTTCGACTGTAAACCAAGTGTTGGTAAGTGTTATTTTCGCTCGAGTCCTAGCTGTCGGTGATTACTGATTACAAACGACACTAAGATGCGAAAGATGTAGATGTAGATGTAGATGCAGATGATGATGATGATGATGGTGATGCTGCCGATACAAAGCTTAATGAACCCCAAAGCAGTATACCCAGCGTCATTGGAGAAGCGGGGGCAGATAGAGACAGAAAAGATATTATTCAACCATGAATCACCGCAATGAAGCCACAGCAAGGAGCAGCGCCAAGTTTTGATTACAATTTCATTAGCGAGTGTTGTGCGCGCTAAGATGAAAACTTTACAAGAATCTTTTTTTTTTTTCTTTTGTTTCATTTGTTGTAGTTCTTGTTTAGAATGACGACTACGATGAAATAACTTGCCAAGGAGCCAACATTAGCGCGAGATCCTGCTGGGATGATAAAATTCCATATCAAATCTTAGAAGAAATTATTCGAAGAGACGAACAGACGAAGCCTTTTCCAGTGCCTTTGCTTTGGTTATACTCGCAGTAGACGAAAGGATTTGTCTATGCAAATTGAATAAATGAATTTTCAGGATAATTTCGAATGAAATTGAATCCTGCAAAATGATGAATGAATGGATGTATAGAGCTTCGAAACAGCTCGAGCTCGAACCAGGGTCGGATCGAGATGAATTTGGCGCCTAGGGTAGTTTTATTTATTTGTATGGGCTTACCCATTTTGTAAGCTATTACTGCGGGTATACCATTAGAACAGTGGATTTAGGGCTTGACTAACAAAGAGGTGACTTGTAGCCTTTTCAAGGGTATTCCACAAAGGGTGGATTATGGGGAAAAAATAAGAAGCCATGTTTGAGGTATTTTTTGAAAGCAAGATGACTTCGCTCAAATTTTACCTGCGGATCTTCACGGTGGCACGGATCCGAGAGGTCAAATTTCCAATGACTCTGCCAAATATAACCGGTAAATTTGAGTGATTACCTTGTTAATGTTGATTTTATGGCAACGTTGGCATAGACCTAGGGCTTCAGAAAACCCCACAAGAAAAACTGAACAGAGTCATATTTCACGATAGATGTGATTGTCGCGAGATATAGCACTCTAAATTTTCATGTAAAGTGTCCTTTGTGGCGTTCGCTATGTATGTAATTGCACCGTTCCATTCTGCTGGAACCACATGTCTTCATCGTCCCTATCGTTCAATTTGCACCTTAAAGAAATTGGTTATCGTTGATCTGTAGATCACACCATTGACGGTAATGGGTTAACCGACGTCATTTCCGAATGACGCCCAGGCTCAAAATCCGGACAAAGCAGTAACTTTGTTCGGGAATATCTTCCGAAAGTAACTTCAGGGCGAGTAGTTGGAGAATATTTGCTACAAAGCACCAGAGAAAAGAGTTCACAAAATAGTTTTAATTAAAAGTCTTTATTGTCTAACTGATAAGAAGAGATCGGCACTGGATCTTTGCACAACGACGAATGATGTCATTTGTTTCAATGGCGACAGTTCATCGCTGATGGACACTATCCTGTCCGATGTCCTTTCTTCAGCACAAGTCCTCCGCCGGAGGAAGTTGAGTCGTGTGTTGGAGTCCCAGTTTCCAAGCTCCTTGTACTGCATGAGGCGGTGAGTTCCATTACAGCATGAGCATCGATCACGCCTTCTACCTGATGCAGCCACGACATGCGTCCTAGCAACTGGTTGGAGACGTGCGGCTTGACGCGAGGACGAGTGTGCCGTTGTCTCTGAACTACCAGCAAACGGACGCCGCAACGGACTGTGTCCTCGAAGTTCCACGAACTGTAGTAGGACGGGCAATGATGAGATCTCTCGTGCATGCTCCATGGCTGCTGGGTCTTCTTTGGCAGTTTCGCGACGACAATGTGCATTGTCGAAGTGTCCCATTCATCCACTGATTGGCTCATGACTCGTAGCGCACACAGGGACTCGCCTACTGCATCTCGAATGCGATCCAGCTCTCGAGGGGTTTCCTCAGTTGCTGGTGGAATTCCCAGAAAACGGGACACGTGGGTTTCCCCAAGCAGCCTTGGGTTGTCAAAGCGCTCCTTGAGAGCTGTCCACAGCTCCTCATACCCTCCTGAGTAGACACTGCCTACTAACCCAACGTTTGACGACTGCACAGAATCACGCAACCTCTGTAGCCTGTAGGCAACTGGTAGATCGGCGTTCTGGATAAGTGTTTCGAACGCTTCCTTGAACTGCAACCATGTATGCAGCTCTCCCGAGAAACTAGGGATGTGGATGGACTCGAGCTTCATCACCAGCTTAGCCGTAGCCAAGACGGGAGCCGGTCCTGTTGGCGGGGCAACTCCCCTTGATGAGTCTAGGGTAGACACTCGGTGTTTCAGGGCAGCTGAGGCTTCGTTGTATTCCTCACAGGAGGCACCAAATGTTCCGGAATATCTTCTGAAAGTAACTTTAGGGCGAATCGTTAGAGAATATTTGCTACAAGGCACCAGAGAAAAGAGTTCACAAAATAGTTTTTATTAAAAGTCTTAATTGTCTAACAAATAAGAAAAGACCGGCCACGATTGCAGTCAGAATTCAACTTTAATCCAGCAACCAAGTTGCCTTGCCAGCAAGCCACCGACCAACGTCCGATCCGAAAAAGCAGCGTCACCAAAACTCCCACAAGTGTAAGGAGTCAAGCAGCTGGTATTATACCATCTGCATGCCTTCAATATCCAACGGCACACCAGCAAGAATGTGCCGACACCAGCAGCAATTGTCAAGATCCGTGGGAGCGACATAGTAGGGTTAGCCATCGTTATCAATGTTTATAAGTTCTTCCAAGAACTACATTTATGACAGCGTCGGACTTCAGTATTTATCCAAGATAAATATAGGACATCGACGATTGACTGGCGACAAGAAATATCCAGTGTCGATGAGTGGGCAAGCCGTCTTAGCCATACCCATGATATGCTATACACTGGATGACGATACCTGATATTTCTTCAAGTGGGTGACGATCGATATTTGTGTGCCCGTGCCATTAGAAGGTATCTCTGTTGGTTGGATGGCACAGAAATGAGTCGCAATTCCAAAGCAAATTAATGCGATACGTTTTGATGTCCATTTGACTGCGCATAGGAGTTGGCAGTATGGAATGTGGTACGAGTAAGTATATATGATGATCCTCTGGTGCTGGGTTGAGGGATGTACCAAGTACTGGGGTACATTCTGCTGTGTCAGCAATGACAGCGAATAGTTTCTAGGTCATCGGTTGATGACCGAACAAACTTTTTGTGCATGAATTACGAGTTGTTAAGCGTCGGTCGTGTGGTTTGGCTTGTTAACATAACCATTCATCCAAAAATACGACTCGTCGCTAAAGATGATTTTTTGGCTTAAATGTGGGAACTCTTCTAGCCCCGTCAGCCAATAAACGGTGTTGTATTTGATAATTTACATTGACCAGAGTTAGTCCCAATGCAAAATTCGTTAAATATGGGAGAGGCCGAGTTCTTGTGCATGGCAAGGGATCGTCTGCCCCGGGTTATGCGACTTACTTTGATGGAAAGCAGGGATGATCTTGGTCGATCTGGTGTTCCTTTGAAGCACAGATGCTTTTTTTTATCTTCAAACGTTGGAGAGTCGACTTGGAAGGGCTACCGCGTCTTCCGTAAAATAGGCGTAATACGAATAATCTTTGCACTAACGAACACTCATTTTGATAATAAATTTTTATCATTTGGGCATGCTAGTTAGTCGTTGAAATTACAATGGTGATTTGACAGCAGTGACTGAATAAGAATCTAACGATTTGAAAGAAGCTACCGAAACAACATGGCCGCAGTAGACTGTCAACGAGCAATCCGCCCCTACGGAAAAACTGATTAAAATAAAAACAAGATTGGTCCTAGGACAGTTCCATGTGGTACATCAACTAAAATGTTATTTTATGTTATTTTTGCTGTACTAAGTATTGAAATATATAAGTATACTATTTCAGCGCTTAATAGTACTTACTGCTTTGATAGTTCCCTATCCCTTAAAAGGGGAACAAGACAAAAAGGGCACACTTATTATTCTTGCAGTGTGGTTCCTTGAAAACATTTGTCATTCGATGAACTTAGAATTGAAATTGATCGGTTAGATATTACCTCTCTTGGTGGCTTTGGTAAAAATGAACACATCGCTATTCTTTGTGCCAACATACAATCTTTGGAAGCCTATTTCAGAAAGTTTCTTTGAACTGTGTCCAAATCCCACACAACAGATTTTCGCAAAGGCAAAGCCTCAGATTCTAGGGCCATACATAACCACTACATTTGCAATAATAAAAGAGCCGTTCCTGTTTCGGAAGACTATGGGAATGCGCTCTAGTTTTTGTTTGTCTAGGGGTTGATCCTTTTGTTTTGATAGAATAAATATTTTCCAAATGATTATACCGCAATAGTGTGTGCTAACAGAGAAGCAATCAATCACCTGGTCCAAATTTCGTTTGGCTGCCACTATCAGGTATAGGTATCTCTATACCTTTATATGGAACGACCTAACCTAATTCAATTAACTTGCACAGCAGACGGAAGCTAAAAAGGATATGGATTTGGATTTTGGATTGAATTAAGTTCGGAAAATCTTTTTCCCAGACTCCATTTCCCCATTCCCCTATCGGCAATATATTGAATAAACGAATATTGACCTTTCCCTCCTCTGCTACTGCTACTATCTACCGAATGAGGCGAATAATATTCTTCACCGAAAACACACGCAGACATATCAATTTGTGTGAATAGTGAATAGACTCGTGTTCTCGATGTTAGCTCGAACGAAATTTTTGGGTTTGAGGGCTTGATGAATCCAATAGTACTCGTAGTCGCTATCATTCTACCGAACAAACCCATCCCCTTCCCACCCCCTCACTAACCAACAAATCGATGTTCTCAGAGATTCTGTTGTTTTATTGACACAATGTCTGTGTCGTATCATGTGTGCGGGATATCCATTTTTATTTTTATTGGGTTTTATTATTTTCAATGTGTGGTGAATAGAGTGATGCAGTGAGTGAGTTGGTGAATCCCTTTGGGGGTGGCTGGGGGTAAAATTGATTCGCATCCTTCGTATGTCTATTTTGATTGGTGGTGGTGTTTTTTTTTTATGAGAACGCCAATCTATTTCTGGTATAAATCGAAATTGACATTTCGAAAAGAGGGAGTGGGGAGATGTCTCGGGATATGGGTTGCAAATTAAATTTAAATCGCAAATTGCACCAGCGAATTTGATTTTTATGCAAATCTATAATCAGAGTGATTACTATCCGCACGTCGAAGCGTTCACTTGGTATGTTATAGTGTGTAAGAGCTTTAAATAAACTTTAGGATGGGATAATGTATTGATTTTAATCCTGGCTTAAGGCAATGAAATAATTTGAAATTATTAGAATAACTCGAAAAAGTACCCGGTTATAAGGAGAGAAATAGGAGTAGGCATATTTAACTAATTTTTGTGGTACGCCATGGCAAAATTGTTAGTGCAATGGACAGTAATACTGGAGGTCTTTTGTTCTATTTGATGAAAAAAAAATAATAATCTTTAAGAGTACAGTTCCAAGAGTATCACTAGGAATGAAAAGTGTTTTCCAGCTAAAGCCATTTTTAATCGATAGTGAATTGTTAACTGGTAAATAGTTGTAAGCCAATATATTCAGGATCTCTACGAATAGCGGGTACCTACAATTTTCTGTCGAGTTCGAACGGCTATGTTAGGTTATATTAGTTTGAAGTGCATCCCAGCATCCTAGCTGACACACTTAGCCCATAGAGTTGGCTCATTGAATTAAGAGATTTTTTTACCTTTTGGAGTTTCTTAGAGAGGCTTCAAGTTTCTATAGTGTTATGAAGAAAAACTCAATAAGATAAAGCCTATGTCTATGAGATAGAAGAAGGCATGTACATAAATTTTGCAAAAATTGTTGAATAAAAGCAAAGCCTCTTTGCGTGCTTGCTTATAACACCAATTAAGCAGCTGATGTGCAATCTACTTAAGGATAGCAAACACTTAGAGAGCTCCAGATGAAGCATTGGCCAGAGCTGTTTTGTCATCATACTAGTGGTTATATAAGCCCAAGTTAGGTTTGTCCAATGAGTAGTATCTTCTTTCAACATAAGTTTACATAAATGGATATACGAATATCTACCAGGGAGGTTAGGTTAGGTTAAGGTGGCTGCCGACCAGAAAAGGCCAACACACTTAGACCAATTTTTGGTCCGTTGTGATACCACAGGATTTCAAAAATCACACTTACTCGTTGAACCATCTACCAGTGAAGATAGGTAATGTTTTTCCATTTTTGACGAGTTCGTCAGCCCAAGAATATCTCTATGCCCTGGCACCCATGCCATCCAGCAGAATATTGAACTGCAGCGCCATCTTCATAAGATATAAAGGGCCTAAAAGTACTGTTATGGAGTTAGTAGAGATCAAGTGCAATGATTTAATAGCCGCGTGACGATCCAACATGATACGGATAACAGTATTTGATACGACAAACGTCTAAGTTACGTAGAAAAGATCTTTTCTTGAAAAGAGATACTCTTCACTTCCTTCCAAGAAGCAGTGTTCCTGAAAAATTCAGTTTTGCAGGCTACATTGTTTTTAGTATAGTTGGAGATAAAAACAGAATGTTATTTGATTTCCTATATAAAAAAAAATAATATAAATCGTTGAAGTGGTTAATTAAAAAAAAATTTAATGTAAAATTATTAAAACGTTTTCAAGGAAAAATAATATTTAATTTGACAAAAAAAAATTTTGTTGGCCAATTTTTGAAATTATAAATTTTCAAAAAAAAAAAATTCATTAAAATCCGATAATCGGACCAATACTACTCGTAACTTATGGTAATTTGGTATGGTGAAAAGCAACGGAAAAAACACGAACCTTTAAACTCTAACAAAAGTACACAGACCTGTGTACATTGGAATTACGTGTACCATGAGATCCACACCAACAGCAGGGTTAGAGGCGATACTCAACCTAATACCCCTAGACCTTTTCGTACAAGAATCCGCAGCATAGAGCGCCTTAAGGCTAAGCCAGACTAATACCAGAAATATTTGGGTCATAGTAACATTACAGATTATACAACACTCGACTTTTATAAATCATTCCAAACTGCCTTTCCAAGAAGAATGGCTAAACAACCAACTCTGCACCAGTGAATCAGCAATAGCTATCTATACTGATGGCTCCAAAATGGACACAGGTGTTGGTGCAGGCTTTTTCTTAGAACCTCTTGAGCTAAACAACTCACTTAGGCTCCCAGATCATAGCAGTGCCTTCCAAGCGGAGGTCCTGGCAGTGACAACAGCTGCTATATAGGTGTCAATGATGGCGGTACCACGGGCTGATATCACCTTTTACATTGACAGCCAAGCGGCAATAAAAGCTATTTCTGCCACTGTGATAAAATCGAAGCTTGTCTCTTGCTGTCGCGAAGAGCTTAAGGTTCTTGGCACGCAGCACAATATTAGACTCTGTTGGGTACCGGGACACAGCGGCATACCAGGTAATGATAATGCCGATGAGTTGGCAAGGCAGGGATCAGCGCTTGACGCTAGTCAAGCAGAGATGGTACGAGTAAGTACCCCACTCTGCAGCATTAAACAGAAAATTTCAGATTTAATCCTAAAGAAATCCAATGAAAGGTGGAGTCTACTTGACACCTGTGATACCACTAGGAAAGTATGGCCTTGCTTTAACAAGCAGAGAACTGACAAAATTATGCAACTTAGAAAGAAGTCCCTTCGCTCTCTTACGAACATAATCACCGGACATAATTTGCTAAAGATATCATAAATTTAAAATGAAACTAAGTACAGATGACCTATGTAGAGGACGTGGTAATGAAGAGGTACATGATGACACATCACACTTTCTCTGTAATTGCCCTTCACTATGCCACCAAAGAAGGAAATGGCTTGGTAGTTACTTCTTTGACAATCTAGAAGATCTTTTTAATATTTCAGGAATTCACATATTGAACTTCGTCAATGCCTCAAAATGGCTTGACTGATTAGCATAACACATAGGTTTTTATCAGAAAAGAGTGATTACACTCACGGGTAACACAATGGATCTATATTGATCTAGGTGTGACGAACTGACGATAGTGACATAAATTGTCAGCCCAACAACCTAACCTAAGTCAAAATTTAAAAAAATGGTTCTATGGTAGGTGCAACAGTAATCTATTGCTTTCATTTTTGTTTAATCATATACATATATCGTAAAAATTAAGCGAACAAATTTATTAATGAAATTCTAGGTGCCGTTTTCGAGAAAAATACGATTTTGGAAAACTTTATTTTATATTTATTTTCAGTTAATTTTTTTTTTATAAATAGCATTAAGAAACTGTGAATTCTAACGATTTAAAAAAAACTACCAAAGAGTTTTCGGAATGTAGATCCTTCAAAAAAAAAAATTTTTGATTATTTAAGAAAAAAATGATTTTTTTTTAAATTTAAATATGTACACAATATTATTCAAACTTTTAGGGATCTTAGCATTAAAAAAATTGATCAGAATCAGTTGTACCGTTTTTGAAAAAATCGAAAAATGCAAAAAAAAAAATATCAATATTCTCGGAGCCGTTTTTAACAAAAATACCTATATTTTCAGGTAAAACAAATTTTTTTCCTCAGATCTTGTAGATTATATTAAGATACTTTTATTTAAAAAGCTTGAAAAAATCGAGCATGGAGTTTTCGAAATATTGAATTTCCAAAAAAAAAAATTGAAATTTTTTTAAGAATCCAAAAAAAAAAAACTTTTAAAATTTGTATACGCAATAATATTGAATATTGATTAAAATCGGTTTTACTGATTTCAAGAAAATCAAAAACCAAAAAAATGGTTCCGAAGGTTCCATTACCTAGTTTTAACTAAATGAAATTTTATGAATTTTTTTTTAAATTCTGTGGAACAGTTTTTGAGAAAAAAATATTTATAAAATTTGTAAAAATAAAATGCACGACTGGATCGCACGAACTTGCTCCTATGTAATAGTCTAAGAATTTCAAAAATGATTGTTATTAGAGAAAAACTGTTCACAAGCATAAAATTAATTTTTTAAATGACTAAAACAACTTTAGTAATTGGAGGTAAGAGTAGGATGCCGTGTGATTCAAGCAAATATAAATGTTTGTGCAAGAACAAAAATTATAAGTCTTTGTAGTGGTTTCTTAAAAAAATAAGCTTCTATGTAAAAAATTTTTAAAAAAATTTTAAGAAAAAAATTTGGTACGCCAATTTAAAGGTTTTATTATTGTTCGAATAAAAATTAAATTTACAAAAAAAAAATATTGAGCTGTTTTTGAGATATTGAATTTAAAAAAAAAATAGATTTTTTTTCAAAATTCAAAAAAAAATATTTTTCTTAAAGTTTTGAAATGTTTTTTAAACCTTTTAGAAGCTTCTCTCTAAAAAATGTCATTAAAATCCGTTATGCTGATAATGAGAAATTCAAAATTTAAAAAAATCGCTCTATATTAGGTACAGTCAGTAATATCTTGATTTCATTTTTTTTTTATTTGATCATAGATCGTAAAAATTAATCAAAAAAAAAAATTAGCAAAATTCTCGGAACCGTTTTCGAGAAAAATACGATTTTCGAAAACCATTTTTTAACATTTGTATGGAGGGTACCGTAATTTTTAGGTAAAATATTGTTTTTTCTTACATCTTATAATTTATGTTAAAAAACTATTACTTATCATAAATCGAGCATGGGGTTTTCAAAATATTGAGTTTTCAAAAAAAAAAGTTTGAATTTTTTTTTAAAAATCCATAATTTTTTTTTTTCGAAAAATTGAATACAAAATAATATTGAAACTGCTGGGGAGCCTTAACATAAAAAAATGATCAAAATCGGTTGTATTATTTTTGAGAAAATCAAAAACAAAAAAATGGTTCCAGGGAGGGTACCAAAAATAACCATTTTTTGGAAAATTTTTTTCAACCAATACCTAGCTTAAGCTAAATGAAATGTTTTGAATTTTTTTATTTAAAATCTGTGAGACAGTTTTTGAAGAAAAAAAAATATTTATAAATTTCCGAAAAAAAATTCGTACGGCAGGTACCGTTAGTTTTGGTCTTAAAACAAAAAAGAAAAAAACATCCGGGGAGGAAAAATTAAAACCCATATCTACCAAGTTTGAAGAAAATCGGCCGAGTCTGTCGAACAGACAGACAGACAGACAGACAGACATACAGAATTGCGAGACCCACTTTTTTGGCCTTCGCTATCATCGTAATGTCAACTTTGATCAAAATCTCGAGTTCGATTTTTTTACGAACGCATAACTTGCCTTATAGTACCTATCTATAAGTGGCAAGTAAAAATCTCTTGTGAAAGGTATCATTCACAATGAAGGTACTCGTAGTTCAGTTTATAAAAAGTTAGACGAAAAATTAATCTACACGCTTAAAGTCTACATGTGCCAAGTCGAACTAGACTGTGATGCAGAAAAATACATTCGATGCAATTCTGCCGTTTACCAATCTTAAATGGTGAAAAAAATTCAATGTCACTTAAAGTTTTAACGTTGAATTTTATGCAGATCTTGTGGAATATTGGAAATCACCTACGAAGTTATTTGTAGGTGAGCTCCTGGCCGTTTTGCAAGGTTGAGTCAGTATCGAAATTAAGTACAATTTCATAAAAATCGTGGACCTCCAGTCAAATGCCTGGAACACCGATCATCTTTTACATCCCTTGCTGGTCACACAACTAACCATCGAACACCTGCCTCTGGCTAATGGCCCGAAGTTTGCACAGATTTATGCCAGAATTTTATATCCGCAAAAGAAAAGAGGCTATAATGGAAAAAATTGGAAACGACTGGACTGGCGAAATTTGTGGTGGCAAAATTCACCACAAAAATGGCTTGACTACTGCAAATCATGTCTTAACCTATTGCTACTCACAGTTAGGGTTCTGTTCAAAATCACTTAAATTAGAAGTTCCTGAAATTCCAAAGTCATTAATTAAAAAATTAAATGTCGGAAATGCAAACGAAAAAGTTATATTTAAAAGTCTTATAACTAAAATTTGTCGAAACACTGGCCTAAAAATGACACAGTGCCTTAGCAACCGATAATTAAATGAATTTCACAATCAAATTAAATTGTTTTGAAAAAGTCCATAGGAAACCATTAAAATCTAGTTTTCCGAAATCTTGAATCTTGAAGAAATCTGCAACATACAATCCCCCAAACACAAGACTTTTGTGCCCTAATTGCTGCTTGGGGTGCCAGCTCACGTTGGATTGCAGGTACCTGTACGTACGAACATCTCCGTGGGCTTGCTCTTTTTACTTTTTTTTTGTATGAAACCAAAAAACAACTTCCAAACCAAAAACATTATAACACATACCCTTATTGTACAAAATGCCAGGCAGTAGAACAACAGAAAACACTTTGGTTTCGTTAAATAATATTTTCGAGGTGAATTATGTTTGCGTCGCACGAAAAATAATTATTTCTTCTCCTGTTCTCTCAATGGCGTTGGAGCACGCCATTTTCCTCCAACCCGCCACCCCTAGATGCACCTTCTTCTTTCAAAATTGAACAACTCACCCCATATACTTATTATATAGCTAACAAGAACAACCCCAGCTTTATCCTCGTCACTTATGAAGCTCCTTTACTGACAGCGACAAGGTTGAGGACTTTAATGAGTTTGTCGTTAAACCTGGTACGGGTTTACGCAGTGGAAACAGATGTACAAGTTGTTTCACCGTCCTCCCCTCCCCACGAACATAGCACTGTGAGCATGGTACAGGACACAAAAAATAAAAAAAAAAGAACTCCTGTTAAACATCTTAAAAAGTATCTCGTAAATTTTGTATCCTTATGAAAAGCCCCGGGGAAGGGGGACTTGAGGGATTTTAAAAAAGAAGTAGGTAGGTATGTGAGTTTGAGCTCAGTGCTTTTCAAGATGAGTTGGGTTCTTCAAAAAAAGGAATGAACAAACGACTTTTTTGTGTTTGGTTTTCAAGAGCACACCGGAAGGTCGGTGGTGGTGTTGCTTGAGTCCTGGCTGCTTTATATGGTTGTTAGGTTGAACTTCTTCCTCATTCTATCCATCTCTCTTTCTTGACGGAGATTGGGGGCAATTGGGCTGAAAATGACAGAAAGGATAAATGGATTGGATGTTTTAAAAGGATGTGAATTATGAAGAATTCGACTGTGTTTAGGAGATCTCTCTTATTTCAACCACCACACACATACCCACACACACAGGAGCAAGCCAACCATGAACATTAAAAAAAGGGTTTCCCTCAGAGATATTATAAAACGCAGATACTCAATGCGATACAGTTAGTCGAAAAATTAAATCAAGACACGTGCTAATGCCTTTTTTTAAGGGAGGGATTAAACATAGGAGGATAGAGTGAAGCTTAATCAAACAAATTAATTAAATGGTTTCCCAGGGAGATGGCAAATGACAGCGTGGGTAGAAGACTGAAATAAATCCAGCAAACGAACTACACCAAAAAGGCAGCTCCTTTTAGTTGAAATTAAAGTGAAATTTTCCGGGGGGACAGTAATTCGGGAGATGTGTAGTGTAGAAGTCTTTTTTTAAGCTATTCTCGTCTGCTTCGTTTGGTTTATGTACACTGCATTACGTCCTTTCCCTCATCAGCAGCTCCGAGCTGAAGGGATGGTTAATTCATTGCTATTAAAGTCTATTTTTATATACTCAGTTGACACTTGATTAGGCGCTTAATGAGGTGATGTCTAATAGGTGGAATGCAGAGTCCTTTTTTCGTCTTTATATAGCTTAGGAGGACTCGTAATGGTGATGGGGTTTTTCCCAGATGAAATCGGATGGAAAACCATTTTGATCAAAGTTCTGAAAATGATTGGGAACTACGAGTATATGGTGTGAAATGAAGCCTTATGATAAACAATATTATTTATCACCAAATTGACATTTAAAGGAAGATATTGGAGGATTCTATGCTTTGTGGCAAATTAAGCAAACTTTTCGACAAAAGGACTGACATTTGTAGTACTTAGGTGGATGTAGCAATCTTATAAAACTAAACATCAAATCAATGCATATTAAGCCCTGCAACAAACTTATACATCAAAGGAATACAAAGAGAAATATGAAGGGCTCAGAGCTGACTTCGGAGGATAAAAAGTATCTTTAAAAAAAAAAAAATTATCTCAGATAGTTTTTATCCTCCGAAGTCAGCTTTGAGCTAGTTATATTTCTCTGTGCATTCCTTTAATAAAAATCTCAGGTGTTGAACATGAGATCACATAGATCCTGAGGTTCAGGGCTTACAGGGTTTTAACAAGATATAGGATCGGGATTCGTTTAAGAGCTATGATTTTTGCAACCTATTCGCCGCCACCGTAAAACCATTTTGAAAATCCGGTATGGTATATTTGTACTCCATCTCTTGGACAGAGCACTAGCAATAACTTTTCGAGTACATTGCTGATAAAAGGAAGAATGTTTATTGTTCGGATATTCGCCGTATTGAGTTGTCTTTTTCCCTTTTTTATAAGAGAAGTTCTAATATGGCTGTCTTCCACCTCTATCATTGATAATACTGTTAAGAAGTTTGGTTAACAATCTCCCCTATTACAGAATTCGGCGAATGAGCTAAAGTGACAGTTTCAATTAATTTCCCAACTTTTGGTAACATGCCCTGCATCACCGACATTCTGTTCAACTTATCTGGTATTACTAAATCCGCAATCCATTCGCTCTCCATACAATTTCAATCATTTTACATTCGCGCCAATTTCGAGACGAATCTGAAGTGAATTTTTAATTAAACGAAAAAAAAACACAGAAGTGTAAGTCAAAACCTTATCATAATGAATGTTTCAATAGGAAACAATTTAGAGGAAATCTAACAAAAAAGTAAGAAAGCACACGGTTGTTATTGAACGGTCGTCTATCCTAGTACTAACAATAACGACGCACAATAATGCTTGATTTCGCTGATCGATGGGAAGCGATGCTATTATCAAAGCAACGGCCGTTGACGGAATGTGTGTAACTGACAATGTCGATAGGAAAGTTCATAAATGATAAGGTAATTTTAGGAATCGACAATGTAGTTCATCCGGTGATTTTCATAATTCAGTTTTAAAGCGAATGCGAAAGGTCAACGAAGTTGACTCACCGGGAGTAAAATTCTGCGAATTCTGTAATTCACATGAATATGAACTGGATCTACGTCTGCAAAATTAACAAGGAACTGGACCTGTTTTGTTCAGCGATGATGGTGTTTGGCAGGGATTATTCTGGTTGGTTTTTATCCGATGGCTGCATTCGGAAATCTCTGAATGAGTGATTTTAAACAACACGTGTGTTGAACTTAGATACGAGTAGTTAGATAGAATCTCTGTTCAATATATTTCAACGAATTTTTTTTTGAGAAAAATTTGTTTTACTCAAAGGTAACGTTTGCATTGCGCTAAATGCGCCGAATTTATTTTATTTTGTTTCTATTAAGAGAGTGAAAGATCCCAAGGAAGGACAGCAATTCCTCCTCCTCTGATATTTTCATCCTTTTGTTGATAGTTTGTATGGAAACGTAAAAAATTGATTGATTCCATGAAATTTAAAAATATACTGATCCACCGAATGAAGCAATATTTCTTATTAAAAATAAAATGCACGGTTGGGTCGCACGAATTTGCCTCTATGTTTAAGAGACATAGAAATTTCATTGTTATCATTCAAGTATGATTCTTGTTTAAAAAGACAACTTTTTGGATTTAAATCCAAAAATTTGAGAAAAATACGATTTTCGAAGACCATATTTACTAACATTTCTATTCATGTTGTAGAATGCGCCTTAAATAAGAATTAAAATTATATTTAATTTTAATTCAAAGCATACATATCATAAATACTGCTCATTTTAATTTATCGTTTAATAGTTCAGAAAACGGAAGATTGTCCATTAATTTCTTGTCGCAAAATAGGACTAATTAAGTACTATGTTCTTAAGTGAGTTCTTGGGACTACCTCAATAGACGTTCAGAGAAGGTTATACTTGTTATTTGCTATGGGAGGGTATCCTCCAGAGGTTACATAATCTAGAACCTCATGTCAGATTTAAATTTTAAGATGACGCCTAGGTATTAACTTTGTGTCATTTATGTGGATTTTCTTTTTTTCACCCCATTTCGTCTATTTTCCCTAATATTTTACCTTAGCTTAAATTAAGCTTAGGTTAATAAGTTTAACAACAACTTGTTCCCTTCTTTCTTATTTTTTCGCACAAGAATTTTTTGGCACAGAGTAAAACCCAGCAAGATGCAACCCGATGGCTATCCCGATGTCAAGTTCTGTGATCATTAAACTATGTGTTCCGTGTGTGTGTGGGTACCTTTATTTCTATCCTACATATTGTAGAAAGAGTTAAAAAACTTAATTGTAAAGTCTAAAAAAAATCGTTTTCGAAATATTGAGCTTGCAAATAGGAAATACATTTTTTTTTTAATCCTAAAAAAATGATTTTTAAATTTTGAATGTACAATATTATTCAAACATTTTTAGACCTTAAGAAGCCTTTTCCAATCATGTATATTGTCAAATTCGAGATTTTGATCAGACTTCACATTACAATGATAAGGAAGACGAACAAAAGTGGGTCTTGCAATTTTGTCTGTCTGTTCGATTCGACTACACCGTAAACTGCTCGACCGATTTTCGTTAAACTTGGTAAATTCACTACTGCATCGCATGTACTTGCTCATAATGTAGAAGTACTCTGAAATTTAAAAATTGTTTATAAATACGAAAACATGGCTTTAATTAGAGAAAAATGTTCAAATGCATAATATTTCCATGTGATTTCTATAAAAGTATGATTTACGCAAACATAGTTTAAAATTTGTTTTATTATTAAATAAATTTTTATATAAAAATTTTCTTTAAAAATTTTTCTAGAAAAAAATGTGGAAATGACTTCAAAAGCGATTAGTTCACACGTTTTCAAGATGTTAATTAAAAATAAAATGATTTTTTTTTTTCAAAAAATATTTTTTCAAATATTTTCATATCTAATAATATTTTAAATTTAAAGAAACTCGTGTACAAAAAGTCGAAAAACCAAAACCGTTTGTTTTTGGAGCTAAAAAGAAAATTTCAATTTCGCCTCTAGGGAATCACTGAGAAACCTTACATAACAGGATTGAAGAAAATCGCTTCAGTGTTTTTGGCTGTAGGTCGAGGAACAGACATGCAGACAGACAGACGGAATTGTCGGACCCACTTTTTACTACAGGTTCACTATCTTAATGTCGACTTTGACCAAAATCTCGATTTCGTTTTTTCTTAAATGCAAAACTTGCCCTATGGTACCTATGTATCTATATCACAAGTAAAGTCTCGTAAGTCTCATTTTTTCGCAAACGGCATCCAAAATCTTGAGAATTTTTTTTTCTTTTGTTTAGTTTTTACCACTTTTAATTTGATAAGCAAATCTTAAGTTAAGACATAGGTAACTGACTGTATACCTACCAATGAAACATGTTTTTAAATAAACATAAGTTCCTTAAAAGCTTACCAATTTTTATTTTTTTTAGCTTAAAAAAAGTGTATTTTTTTGATTTCTGAAAAAAATCGATTCTTTTGAAAACTCGATATCTCAAAACCAGGTCAGTATTTGTTTTAAATTTAATTTTAATTTGAACAATAATAAAAACTTAGAGTTAGTGCACCAAATTTTTCTGAAAAAATGTTTTAAAAATCATATATGTATTTATATAAAAAGTTTTTTTTTTTTTAAAAAAGTGCTATACAATTAAGAAACCATTTTCAAACATTTAAACTACAGTACTTGGTTATGATATCCTATTTTTGGCTCCAAATATATTAAAGAGTTGTTTCAGCCATTTAAAAAATGAATTTTATGGTTTTGATAATTTTTCGTTTTTGAAATTCTATGTGTTTAATTGGTGATTTTTGTAAGTGGTTAGTCGATATTTTTTTTTTCAAAAAATTAAAAATACTTTTTTTCTAGACTGCCAAGGATTGGCACATCCATGGAAAGGTCTGTTCTGAAACCTACAACCAATTGCGAGCCTTAGCTGCGGAAATATCGGCATCCGTATCCGATGACTTTCTTGGATTATGAAGTCTACTAATATATGCTGTTTTGCTGTAGTTAAACAGATTTACAAACAGAATTGCGAGACCCACTATCTATTTAATGTCAAGCCCGACTAAAATCTCAAATTCGAATTTGTTACGAATGCACAACTTACAGGGTGGGTATTTTGACACTGACAGCTGGTTGCTGCTCGAAATCTTGACAGAAAGTCAGTATCATACCTCCGCGCTTTACGCTTGAAAAACGTTGGGAAATATTGAAAACTTATTTCCAAAGTGGGTGTTGTGCAGAACAAAATGAAGCGCTCACCGCGCCTGCTGTGTACAAGTTTGTGAAAAAAGTTCATAAGATTGGTATGCAAGTGGACAACACTCATGGTCCCCGTCAACACTCATGTGGCCGAGACTGTGAGACTCATTTCAAGAACATAAGCTCGCCATCGATCTCAACAGCTCAACATTTCACACACTAGCCTGAGGAGAATTCTTCATGACTGTGTGGCGCGCATATTTATTAATTCATGTTTTATGTATACTTCGCTTGGTAAGACCGTGCTTTTTTGTGCATTTTTACGTAATTTCTACTTGCGACTTAAAGGTACTATTAGGCAAGTTATGCATTCGTAAAAAAAATCGAACTCGAGATTTTGATCAAAGTTGACATAATTACGATGATAGCGAAAGCCAAAAAAGTGAGTCTCGCAATTCTGTCTGTCTGTCTGTCGGTTCGACTACAGCCTAAATGGCTGATCCGATTTTGTTCAAACTTGGTAGATATGGGTTTTGATTTTTCCCCCCACACATTTCTTTCTTTTTTTTTAAGACCAAAAATAACGGTACCTGCTATTTTATAAAGTATTTTTTTCTCAAAAACCTCATTTTTTAAAAAAAAAATCATGTAGAAAAGGCTAGCTAATCTTTTTGGTTTTCGATTTTCTCAAGAATGGTTAAAAAATTGAGTATCTTCTATATCTAAGCTTACAAAAAAAATCGATTTAAAACAAAATTCAAAACTCTTAAAACTCAATATTTCGAAAACACTTGCTCTTTTTTTTCGGTTTTGAGAATTAACAGTTTCTTAATACTATCTATGAAATATATAAAAATATGTGATCTTATCTCAAAATAACGGTACCCACCATACAATTAAAAAAACTGTTTTTTAAAATCGTAGTTTGCTTGAAGACGGCACCCAGAATTTTAATAAACAAATTTTCTTTCGCTTAATTTTTACGATCTATAATTTGATAACAAAATTTTTCAATTAAGACATTTCTGGCTTTACCTATCATAAAATCATTTTTTTCGAATTTTGACAATCTTACTCGTATCATCGGCAAAATGTGTATACAGAAGGTTGAAAATTATTTATTGTCAAAACTTTGCAAAGAAAAATAGTTTTTTGGGGATTTCTGAGAAAAAAAAAATCAGTTTACATACAATTTTTTTCTTAAAAATGTTTTAAAATTTTATATATAAAAAATGATTTTGTCAAAAAACCTCTGCAAAGACCTATAATTTTTGATTTTGCATAAATTTATATTTGCTTGAGAAATCACATGGCGATCGATGGCATCCTGTTCTTAGCGCCAACAACTAATGGAGTTGGTTATGGTAATTTTTCTCAAATAAAATTATTTTTTAAAATTCTAAGTCTATAACATATGAGTCAGTGCGTACAACCCATTCGTGCATTTTATCTTTCTAGCTTTTACTTAATACTATTTTTGGAATTTTGTTTTAAATCTGTGGAGCAGGTTTTGAGAAAAAGTATTTTCGAAAATTTCGTGTAGTTTCTTTATATCGCAAGTGAAGAACACAATCTTTAAAAAATATGTGGGGTTAAGCTTAAGAATGGTAACTCTTGATAAACACAACACTGATGGGAGATCGTGATTGGTTATTATTGTGCCCAGGGCTGTGTGGCAGATATTGCCCATGGTTATTATTCTTCGCTTGTTAAGTCCGTGCTCTTGTGTTTATTATAGATTTTTTTTTTTTCGTTAAGAGCTTTCGAAAGCAGTAGGTGCTTTTCAAAAAGGCCTACTCCTACAATCTTTATTGAACTGAGCATGGTCGCAACTTTCAGAGCACATACTTCAATTTTAGTTCGAATCCAATCATGCTGTGCGTGTTTTAGTGGATAAATTCGAGTGAACATAATTAACTTATGAGTTATTTATGCCAGTGAAATAACGCAATGGTCGAAAAACAGAGGATTAGGTAGTCGTAATTGCATCAGTTCAAAATGAGCTATATCTGTTGATTCTACACCGTTCACACAAATTTAAGATCTAGCAGTACACATTGTTGCGAATTTTGAATAAGGGTAATGGCCTACTTTTTTACAAAAGTTCAAATTAACTCAAGAATTGAAGCCAAATAACTCCATTTTCTTTAGTTTTTTCTTATTAGGGTGAGACATTTTTTTTTCTAGCGGCACAACACGAATGTGAAATGCTGCTTTATATGCTCTATTCACCTTTCCAATCCATTCTTGTATACAGAAATTCAGAAGAAAGAATTTCCATCGGTAATCGCCCGCGTTTGAATGATATCGCCTTAAGTTTTATAAAGCAAACTTTTACCACCCGTCTGAAGCTTTAAACCTGAGATTTAATGATTGTTTTACCAAACCTCTTTCAATATAAAGACCTTTGTTAGTTACCTTATAATAAATACTTACTCATAACTTTTAATTGCTTTGTATTTAACTGATGACATTATGTCCCTTGTTGTCTACGTGCGTCGTTATGATGATAAATTATCAAGCACGTCTTTCGGGTCTCGACATGATTAAAAAGTAATTAAATAAACTTTCCCATGTTAAGTACCTATTTCGCCTATCATCTGAAGAATCTTCTCATAAAATTCCAATCAAAAAACTAAATTTACACCAAAAGATAAAGGCTATAAAATAAAGAGAACCAGCACCTCTCTTGTCTTGTCGTTAAAAGTTGACAAATTGGCGAGCAATTTGGACCTTTTCAAAAAAGACATTCAATTTAATAGCAATTTTGAAGGAAATCATATAACAGCCTTGCCAAAGCCTCACCATCATCATAAAGAACTTAACCTCTATGTTCAGGCAAAAGTGTCTATGGAATCCCGAGAAACAGACATATATATAACACCCTTGGCTGCAAATAACTCTTCAATATTTGACCCTTGTCTCTTGACTCACAACCACACACACACACAGACTAAGACAGGACAACCCTATAGCCCCACTCTGCCACTAAGCTACAAATAATATTTCTGGAAATTTTGCAGAATTATATTAAATAATTCCGAAGACTTATCGAATCCATAACCGGAAACCCTTTTTGCAATAAGCCGAGCCCCGAGGAGACCTATATTTTGGTTGTGATGTGTCTCTCCTCTGTGTTGTATCCACAGCTACACCACGCAATCTAAAGGGATAAACGCTTCTGAGGATTCAGAAATCCAAACAAATAAAAAAGTAAAAATCCTTCGGTGAAGTGTTTTCAAATTTATCCCTGCGCCGCACCCCTTCCCGCCTGGCTTCTATGGCGAACATACAAAGCTTTGGCATGAAATTCGGTGTGTGAATGGAACGTATTGGAATTCACTCTCTGGGCATGGCCTTGCCACCCCTATAATCGAAGACGGCTTTCTTACCCCACCCGCCCTCGTCTAACCGGGATTCGTCCTCATCAAACTTAACATAGTAACTGAGATATTTTGATATCCTGCCGATTATTGCTGCAAACATAAATTTTTATGATTTCTGCTTTCGACATTATCCCTGTGGTGGGTGTGGGGCAGAATGTAATAGCAACGAGGCGGGGGACGAACGGAATTCAGGAGCTAAAAGTGAGCACAAACGACAGAGAGTCGGGCCCAAGGTGCTTGGATGGAAAACTCTTTGCCGTGAGCTAGATTTGTTTATAATTTGTTAAGGATCGACCTATTTTGATATAAATGCGAAGATAGAAGATATCGAAAATATTGGTTGGTGTCAAGAGGGGTGGAGATATAGATCTTTTATATTTATAACTTCTTCACCCCACAGCTATGTACATATATTCGATTTGCGAAATGATGAATGAACCAGAACAGTGCCTTATGGATATTCGTGTTCCTAGGGTGTAAGCTGCTTCTTATTACCTTGATAGGGCTTCATTTTTTTTTTAGATATCGATTATGATGAAAGAGGAAAAAAATTTATACTAATAACTTTCTTCTTGTGCCATGGGAATCATTGCCATTGGATACATTCGCTCTCTTGAGAAAGTCAAGGAGCTATAACTTTCCTAATGGGGAATTAATTAAAGAGATCAAAAGATGAATTAGGTTAGAACAGGTATCTCTATAACGAGATTTTGTACGTTTTCTTTTATTTGATGAAGACGAATTCGTAGGCAATCATAAATTGCATTGAAAAGTGGGATAGATCAAAAGCCGGAAACAGATGGCTGGCGCCGAAAAGGGAGGTTGTAGAAGTTAATGATGTTACTACTTTTTTTGAACAAGTTGGCTTCATCTTTTCATTAATAGAATCGACTTCTATGAAATATATAAATCTTTTATGATTTAGAATACATACCAACGCAACTTAAAGTTCTCGACTTAGAAGGGGATTAGTGTAAAAGCTTGACAAGGTCGGTGTTTTTTAATTGAATTTTTATAGACTTTTTTGTATACCTAGAACACAATTTTTTTTTAAATATGAAATTGTGAACCACAAGGAATTTTAAATGAAGTCAAACTCCTATTAGATCTGATGGTACTTTGTAGGGTCTTAGATATTTTGACTTAGTATGAAGAATTGTAATTTAACCAAAATTTATTGTTATGACATCTTTTTAATATGTCAATATTTCTTAGGAAATTATTTTTAAAATTTACAGACTTAGGGTTTTGAATCCACAACAATTTTAAGAATTCGCAATTTTCAAAATTGTTCACTTTAAACGATTAACGTGTTTACTCGTATATCAAATAACTACACTTAGTTAATTTGACACATTTCTTATTTAATACTAAGCAATCTTCTTGGTTAAATCAAACTCTACCTATCCTTCATTTTATTCCACAGCCAGACATATTTCACAAATCTTTTTTTTTTATCAAAGAAACCCGATTTTATCTTTTTCCAGGAGACAAACATCACTGCAAGAAACACTCTTAAAACGGAAGGCCACACATCCTAAAGACAGGACAAAACATCTGAAGGCAGATGAACTGCCAGCCTCTTAAGATGGGACCTTAGAAGCGAGTACGTTAGGGTACCTTGACTGCACTGCATGAAAAAAGGCTTCTAGTCTCAGTATACAACAAGTGTAATACAACAAGATGTGGCATTATACATGACCCCAACACCATCAAGAATCTGGCTAGCCAACATACGTACTGTGTCCTTGGAGGTGACTTTAATGCACGGCACCCACTCTGGATGGACACCGGGGAGTCTATAAAAGGAAAAGCAATTGTTGACTGGCTGCAAGACAACCCCGAGCTTCACTCACTGATGGTTATACGAGTATCACAACATAGGCTCACATTTTCAAGAACTCCGTCTCTCCTGGACTTCTTTTAAGTGACATCCAATTTTACGAACATCCTTCTCGAATTCCAAAACTTCACTTGTGTTGCACGCGATTGTGATTCGGACCATCTGGAGGTTGAGATGAGAGTCAGATAGAACTACAGGATTATAACTGAACGAAGTATTCCCAAATTCCAAACCCGATACGAGGAACTGAACTGGAGAAGATTCCGTTCAGAAGTGGAAGAACGCCTCTAAAAAGTCTCCAGCGTGAACAGCCTCAACAAAAATGAGATCGATAACACGAATGATCAATTTAAAACAGTGGTCAACAATGCTTTGGATGGCAGAAAACTCCCCGCACCAGCAGAGATAAGTACGATACTTGCCCCAGCATATATATAAGTAATATATGCTCACCGGCAAAGTCTCCGCAAAAGCCTCCAAAAAATTTACCACGGGCCCTTCAACGGGGTAAGTGACGAATATCGGCGACTGTATTCAGAACTTCAGTGCACTAACACAGTGTTCAACCAGGCAGTAAAATACCATCAGGAAAAGGATTTCAGGAAGAGACTCGTAGATATCAAACCTGGCTCTGACACGTTTAAGAAGATCAATCTGATTGTTGGAAGAGCGAACTCAATTCCAGACACCATCCTTCACGGACAAGAAGTTTCAACAACTTCTGTTGAGAAAGTTGAAGCTTTTGCCAATCACTTTCATGATAGCTTCAAAGACCGCCCTCTCAGACACCTTCATGACTTTACTTAAGAAGCAAAATCTTACTTTCAGGAGATATCAGTAACCACCGAAATCGATTTCTTCAATGAAGAAAACCGATCATCGGAGCAAACTCTGACAGATGTTTTCACTTCTCCTGAAGAATTGCCTGACATTTTCTTCACTGGCAACTCCAAAAAATCAGCAGACTTAAAATGTTACCGAATATTGCTGTTCTACTGTTGACTATAATCTTCAAAAACTGTCTGAACAACAACTATTTCCCTGTAGCCTTGAAAACGGAAAAAGTTGTTCCCGTCCCAAAGAAAAACAACCGCGCAAATGTGGAAGAATATCGGCAAATTTCATTGCTCAGCTCAGCTGTATGAGCAAGATTCTGGAGGCTTTGATATTGAAGAAACTCAACGTTTTCTGCAGAAAAAGAGATGTTTACCACGAATTGGGGTCAAAATACTGTATGGGCCATAATACTGTATTTAAAATACTGTATCTCAAAATACTGTATTTCAAAATACTGTATGTTCAAAATACTGAATTGATCAAAATACTGTAAGTCAAAATTCTGTATTTCAGAATTTTGATTGGTTAAAATTCAGAATTTCAAAATGCTGTAAATAGGCTGGAAAATAAAAATCGTTTTGATAATGTAAAAAAGTGCGCACTTTTTAAAAATCCCGTCGTCCACTAGGCGATCAACGCACAAATTTCGAATTCAACGCATTCAACTCTAATGTACGTAGCCTTCAATTCTGTTCAACCAACGGGTTGGATCTAGTTGTTGGCCGTTGCTCAACGAATTGCGCAACAAGTGTACGGCTAGTGTACGAGCTCGTGTTGCTCCTTGAAAATGTTCGATCAACACGTTGAGCAACATTTTCAAGATAATGTGTTGCACATTATTTGTTCAACGCGTTGATCAACTTTTTAATTTTCTTTGGGATTTCTTGACGTAATATTGTGTTGCGTTGCGTTGGTTGCAGTGAAATGTATCTACTTGGTTGAACTATTGCGTTGCCATGAACTTGCAGTTGTTGCAACTTGCAAGCTGTAGTTTATTTTGGTTTTTCGTCATGGAAAGTGATAAAAAAACAGAGTGGACCACGGAATTAATTTTGCAATTGATTTCAGCAATTAAGGAAAAGCCCAATATATGGGACATTAAGAGCCCCTCTTATAAAAATCGAGATGCCAGGGAATTGGCTTGGTCTCAAACTTCCTCGAAAATGCAATTGCCTTACCGAACTGAAGTCAAAATTATTTCAGGTTTGACGTTTGAGTTTTTTGTTTATCGTGGTGCTTTCAACGCGTTCCCCAACGAGTGATCCTTGGTTAAGTGTACGACGGTATCAACTCGTTCATCAACTGGTTGAGCAACCATATCGAAAACGCAGTTGATCAACTCGAAAAACTTTTTTTTTCTGTCAAAATCGAACAAGTTTATCAAGTAGTGTACGAGGTTATTCAACATTTGAGTAAGTTGGTGAACTAGGTGTACGGAGCTATTCAATACTGGAATAAGTTTTAAGAGTTGATCAACTAGGTGTGCGAGGTTCAACAACATATGGGAAAGTTGGTCAAATATGTGTACGGGGCTCCAAACGCATTTTGTTCAACTTTAGTTGCTCAACGTGAATAACGTAAGTTGCTGCACTAGTGTAAGAGGTTGTAAATTCGTTTATCCAACGAAAGAGTTGAATAAAAAGTTAAACGAAGTTGGTTGGACTTATCGCGCACATAGTGGACGACCGGCATTATTATGGGATGGCACAAGAATTTATAACTCGGAAAACACCAGAGTTTTCATGAAGTGTTTGGTAGGAGGCTCTCTTATTTATTGGTGTAGATCGGAAGGTTCTGCAATCTATCTCGGCATCTAACTATTTGGTTTTGCAATTTCTGGGTGGCAGATGTTGTAATACGATGGGAGCTCTATGATTAGAGGGTGTTTCTTGGTAAAAACACGGTGGATATTCTTTCCACTTCTACTTCCCTTCGTCCTTCCTTATCCCCTTCCGGTTTCTATCACTACACTATTACTTTAGCCCGTCTCTCTGGCTAGAGCCTATCTTCTCTCTTCACTGGTCCTATGTGCTTCCTATTCTCACAACCTATTCATAAGTCCTTTCAAAATTGAATCTTTTTAACCTGTCATAAAAATTGAATCTAAGTTATTGACCTATAAATGATCGCCTGTAATCCCTATAAAATCCATCTTCCAAAAAACAAGTCTAATATGCGCACACACGTCCCTATAAATGAATTTGACGAACCTTTAAAGGTGTATGGCCTCATGAAAGGAGCCAGATTACAATGTGAAGTTGTGCCCGGGACTGAAATGTGTAAGTCACAAGGGAAGACATTTTCTATGGATAAGTTGGTTAGCATAGACTTCACGAAACGGCAAAATATTAAGGCTCCTGAGTAATACTCGAAGATGTAGCAGGAGCTCGTAATACGTTAATAAAAATCAATAGGTTACTAAGACTTTGGATCCACAAAATAACCTAGAGCTCTCCAGATGGCTAACCCATGACCTATTCGACGCAAAACATGTATTCGACATGGCATATGTGGCGCACATTTAGAAAGATAAACGTCAAATCTGACCATTTTCTGGTTGCAGGAAAAGTCAAAAATCTCAAATGGACGACATTGGACGTCCATATTTGGATGATTTCAGCCTACAAAAAGCACTTTAGCGGAAGGCTCTAAGCTGAGTATTCAACTGCCTTAGGCTCGTCCCCGATATGGCAATATCCTATCAGAGGCAGGCAGCCGAAAGCGAATTCGAAATCCCTTTTAGACTTTTTTGTTATTCTTTCTAAGTGATATCACGATTCACGAGAACGTTGACTCCTCCTTTCATGGAGTTGATCCCGCGCAAAAATAATTGCATGTTCTAGATTGAGGTTAAGTAGTGAAAGTTGTGCTCGTACCAGCTCATCAAAAATATGCTCCATTAATCTTATATTTAAAAGCATAAAAATAATTGCAGGAGAAAAATGTGTCAAATCTCACTTTTCAACAAAATGTATTGTTTGCAAAAAAAAAAACACTGTTCCGCTTGCATCAGCTTCTGCATCTGCATCTGTATCACCATCAACTATCGAACTCAACCACTTGGAAAAAATGTGCTAAGAGAGCAATAATGCACACTCGTCCATCACATATGCACTCTTTACACCATCATCACTAAAGCTCCAACGCCCCACACCACCATCATCATTACCACAACAAGGACGACTCAGACCGACACATAAGTTAATACTTGCCATTCTTTCCCTATACACAATTTACACTCTGGCAACATTGCCAAGCTTGAGGAGCGTGACTGAACAATGAATACACCATCTATAGGTATGTGGGTATAAGCTTGCTACTTTTGTTGGTTGAATTTTACAATAGAAAAAATTCTTTAAGGATTTTATCGCCACCCCATAAGTGGCGCCCGGGCATAACACACCCTCAACCAACAAAAGAAGTCTTCCTTTTGTTCAAATCCTCAAAACTTCTCGAGAAACATTAATGCTTTTTTATTATTATTTTTTTTTAACTTTAAGATCCTGAAATAGGATGTGGCATTTTGGGTCACAATATTTAAAATTACTTTTTGTGTGTAGGTGTAGCTGTGCATTTCAAACTGCACCGGAAGGCCTGCTCTTTCATTTCGAGGTTGAAAGACAAAAAACAAAAAAAAAACTATCAACAGGTTCCCACTTTGGCTGTCATAAAAGTTGAAAGTTAAAGTTTCAACTTTCAAAATAAATTTTTCTCACACATACCTAAGCTAAGCTGAACTTCAAAAGCAGTGCATATCTATAGGATTGGTATGTCTATCCTCATTTATTAAGCAAAAAAAAGTTTTGAATTTCCTGTCGTCGTCGCCACCAACAACGACCAGTCCGACTTTCTATGTTTTATTAATAATAATTCGTGTTGGCGAAAAATTAAATCAGTAAAATTGTCAGCAGAACTACAGAGGGGCCGGATCCTTAACGTGTTTATTTTTTTCTTAGTTTATTTTTTGTTAACCCTAGAGCTACTCGTATTTTCATGTCCTTAGTTCTGTGTTTGGTATTATTTAATATTTAGGTCACAAAATTGTTTGTTCTTTAACTTTTCCGCGCTCAAAATAGTTGTAGCAGTTTTTTTCCGGATTTTTAATGAAAATTTATTGCTGAATATCCGGTTCGGAGTTAAAATAAACAATCGTGGTGTCTGAAATTATGCAAACATTTAACAAATTTCCTCCGTTTGCTTTTATGGGGCGCAGACACACTACTTGAATATGTGATATCTTAACTAACCGCAGGAGGGCATCAGTGCCATTGTTTTCGGAAGTTAGTAGTTTCTTTTTTAGTTGGTGTTTATACATGCTGTGCAGATGATTGAATACGCCTATAAATATGCAAATAAGAAAATGTTTTTGCGAATATTATGTAATGTTTGATATTTTTTGTTCGTCTATGTGCAATTCTAATGGTAGGTACCTCGTTGAAATAGTTGAATAACAAATTTCCAGGTGAGACTTTGTGAATTTTTAATAGTTCTGCAATGCAAGGATATTGGTTAAAAAAAAAAAAACAGGAAAAAAGTCTTAATCAAAAACTTGTAAGATAATAATGATTTAGGAAACCAAAAGAGTGGTTATTGTCATACGGCCGGCCGGTTCTTTTGTGTACCCAGGTGTACATCAAGATAGAGCTTTATGTCTACAAAATTATCTATTATGGATTCACGTTATTTTGAGTGGCAGCCGGTATCAGACCGAAAATTTTATTTGGCGTATAAACTTCATTTCAATCAGTGTAAAAAAAAAGTTTACATAGTTCATTGCAGCATGCAGCTTCTATTATTCCATGATCGTGCTGTGCGACTAAAAACCAAATCTCTGTAATTGACAGTACTACCAAAATTAGGTTAAAGGGTGAAATAATGAGCATTCCCAGTGAAACGGCTATCACAGGCGAACTTATAGAGGGGAGGGATGCAACTGGGATCAGCAATAAGATTAGGAACGATATGATATATTCAGACGGTGTTCAAGAGATGGGAATTATTCCATGATGGCTCTGTTTCCTATCAGTTTCAACGCACTATTCGAACTCTTTTTAGCAAATCAAGAGAAGTAAGAACTGTAATGCCCAAAGCTTTGAGTTATACTCGAGTTTTGGACCTATAAACGCCTTCATTTAGCAGCGTTTTTGGCGGCCTTGAGAATGCGATCATTCCAAAGAAGATCATTGTTGACACACATACTGAGTACTGAGCGATTTTTGGCTTTTTTGATGCAAGTGCCGTTCAAGGACAATGGCATTAGGGGAACATTTTGCGAAACGATTTTTGTTTTTGAAAATCGCAACCACTTTCGAGGCTTGGTTTCAGAACTATTGCCACCCAAAGACACTGTAAGGTGTTTGGGAGTCAAAAATCGTCAAAATCACTTTGGATAGTCATATTTCGATAATCAGACCCGACAGAACATTTTATCTTGCATGACTATATAGGTATTGAACAGACCTTTCATTTGATGTATATCTCGGTGGGATTGGTGAACTTTGAAAAAATAATAATTTTTGTAGACAAGTGGTTAGTCCATGATTTTCTTAAAAAATTACACATTTTCAGTAAAATCAATTTGGATAGCCATATTTCGATAACTAGACCTCGCAGATCCTTCTGGTTTGCACTGGTGAATAGCTCTATAAAGCTAAATAGGGATGTTGAAAACCACAACCTCTTTCGAGGTCTGGTTTCGGAACTATTGCCACCCAAAGACATTGTAAGGTATTTGTGAGTCAAAAATCGTCAAAATCACTTTGGATGGTCATATTTCGATAATCAGACCCGGCAGAATATTTTGGCTTGCATGTGTATATAGGTATTGAACAGACCTTTCATTTGATATATATCTCGGTGGGATTGGTGAACTTTGAAAAAATAATGATTTTTGTAGAAAGTGGTTAGTCCATGATTTTCTTCAAAAATTAAACATTTTCAGTAAAATCACTTTGAATAGCCATATTTCGATAACTAGACCTCGCAGGACCTTCTGGTTTGCACTGGTGAATAGCTCTAACAAAGCTAACTAGGGATGATGAAAACTACAACCTCTTTCGAGGCCTGGTTTTGGAACTATTGCCACCCAAGGACTTTGTAAGGTGTTTGGGAGTCAAAAATCGTCAAAATCACTTTGGATGGTCATATTTCGATAATCAGACCCGGCAGAACATTTTATCTTGCATGACTATATAGGTATTGAACAGACCTTTCATTTGATATATATCTCGGTGGGATTGGTGAACTTTGAAAAAATAATGATTTTTGTAGACAAGTGGTTAGTCCATGATTTTCTTCAAAAATTAAGCATTTTAAGTAGAACAACTTTGGATAGCCATATTTCGATAACTCGACCTCGCAGAACCTTCTGGTTTGAACTGGTGAACAGCTCCGACAAAGCTTATTAAGGATGTTGAAAACCAAAACCTCTTTCGAGGCGTGGTTTCGGAACTATTGCCACCCAAAGACATTGTTAGGTCTTTCGGAGTCAAAAATCGTCAAAATCACTTTGGATGGTCATATTTCGATAATCGGACCCCGCATAATATTCTGGTTTTTACCCGGGAAAAACTCGTGAAAAGTTGACCAGAGATTTCGAAAACTGCAGCCTCTTGCAAGGCCTGGTTTTGGAAATATCGCCACCCAAGGACAAACTTAGGTAGTTTGGAGTCGAAAATCAATAAAATCACAAATCATTTCCCATATTTCGATGGCTTTTAAGCCACAAATCAGCTGTTTGTTTAAAATTTTGACAATCTGGTATTTATCTCATTCACCTCTTTAGGCGCAAAAGTGCCAACTTCACCTTTCAGGGTAACAGGTTGATTAGAACTCCTTGCAAAATTATTCGATGAAAGTTACCTTTCGAAATGTGATATGGGTCATCAGAAAGAGTGGTCCTTGGACTTAACTCTCAACTAGTTCAACTAAGGATGATAACGCCTTGCACTCAAAAACCATGGACAATTTGTAGGCATTGGGTTTGAGCTACGATTCTCAGACAAAAAGTAAACAAGTGAGTTTGAATGAGTAATATTTAAAAAGCTACCAAGGTTGAAAGAAACCTTATTTTCTGCCAAAAAATATCATCCCTACCAATACCAACTTGCCTTGTAAAAAAAATTAACGAAAATTGGAATATGTATGATAAATCCCCAGCACATAACTTTGAACCAAACAAAAACTCGCCGAAACTATACATTTGCAGAGGACTTCTTGTACATCTTTCCTGTGTCCAGGTGTGCTGTTCCTCAATTATATCCCAAAGGAAACGATACGACCAAAATTTCGAAATTGTATAATCTGAACTCGTAAATCTTTTCATAATTATTCAGGATATCAGAATATCCCTTTCTGCCAGAGAGAAAGAAACACGTGCAGTAATTTGACGCTATATCCCTTGACGCATGTATCTACGTGGCTATGTAGCTGCTATCTCTTATATCCTTTTATTGGCACATTCCCTTCCCAAACAAACTCGCACACAAGATTGAGAGTTGGGATTTCAGATTTGGGATGCTGTGAGCCAAATGAGAGAAGGTTATAATTATTCGAGTTGACGCCTCACGAGCTCCACACCAACGCGCCGCTGAGACACACCACAGAAGCAACACGAGTATAATCATCATCAACAGAACACCAAGAGGAACAAAAACAACAACAGCGGCCACAAACAAAAATACCAAACTTTTTAAACTTATCGTCCTTTTTATTTTGTGTGTGTGTGGTTTTTAAAGTAAAACCATATTGTTGTATATCCTGTCGCATTAAATCACACAAAGGCGCTAAAGGACTTGGCATCAGGCGAGGTCTGGATGGCGGATGGGATGTGGGTTACTGGTGGCCACCAAATCACAAACCCATTCCCAGTTTCCTTCTCCATCTCATTCACATCTCGAATATAAATGTCCCCCGAAATATTCCAAACTCACTGGGTGCGCATAAAATATGAAACAAATCCCGAAATCCCGACGAGTTCCTTCTGCTTTTGGTTATTTTTTTTCGTCCTGAAGTTTGTATCGAGTCGGTGAACTTCTGGGGTCTGTTTGTTTTTTTTTTTTTTGTTAATGTTTTTGTTTTTGTCAGAGCCGACACGGAAACCTTGTCCTTAAAAACACATTCGAAGGACTCATCCTTGTCGGCCCTCTACCACCCAGGACCCATCATCATTTCGATGGGTGGAATTTAGCTCCTAATAGTGACAGTTTGACGAATAAACTCTTCTAGGACAATATATGACTCCACCATGCATCCTTTCTAGCCATCTCCATCGTCCTCATTGGTGTCGTCTGCATAATAGTTGTAGTTTTGTCACTGTCACCATTCACGACAATCTGGCATCTATGTAGTTGTGTATTTAATTTATATTTAGTGAAAATAATGAAGTATCTAACGGTATTTAAGAGGATTAAAAACACCAGCTTGCTCGTTCATCCATTGTCCTTATTGTAGTTGGTGGCGGTGGTGGTGGTGGTGGGTTGTGATTGTGTTGCGGTGGTAGGGAGGGGGATACAGCACGAACTTTGTGTTGTTTTTTGTTTTGATGGGGACTAGGACAGGATACGAAGGGATACTTGGGACTTCGCTATGAAACGAAACGTACATCTGACATGATACGCTCTGGAAAGGCTTTGCTATTGCTTTGCTTTGCGATATGGCTTGAGATGGAGTCCTACGCTCTGGCCTGTCGAGTAGTTCCTAGCATAGGGGAGTGAAGGGTTCGGAAATGAGTTGGAGTATGACATTTTACAATCCATTTGGTAATTTTCCGCACGTAAGGATGCTATGCTTTGTTTGTTTTTGCGCTTTCCACTTTTTTTTCTCTCATCTCCCTCTATATATATGTATATATACACCGTCTGCTTTGTGCTTTAATCAACACTCTTTGTGCAGTGATATAAGGATAAAGTTGGATGAACATATGGGACAGAGGAAATTATGTATTAAGACAAGATAATGAATAGTTTTTTTTTTATTTTGTAGTAGTAAAACTCAGGAAAGCGACTGCTTGCTCTGTTTAGGGGAATTGATCAAATTAGTGTCAAGTAGTAATTTTGAGTAATTATTTCGATTGATCTATGTAGCAGGGACAATTTTAGTTTTTAATTATTTATTCATAAGAAAAGCGAGCTTTAGGGAGACATTAAAATTAATAGAAATAAATAGAAGCACTAAAGTGTTGCTGGGAAACTTGTCTTGGTTGAAAATCTGGAATTCAATGAATTGAAATGATATGAAAGGACAAAGTAATCAATAACTGACATCTCCTTCTTTTATCTTCTATAAATAAAGATGAAATGCTGTTTGTTGGTTAGAATCACTTGAGAACAAATGGACCAATTTTAAAGTGTTTTTTATAGTAAGACTTAGATTTAGATACATGGACAGAAAAAGTTTCAGACAAAATATTTTAAATTTAGGAACAACTGAACCAGATCCTTTCAATGAACTCAAGACCATAACTTACGATTGATTCAAACGATTGATATTCGTTATTCGATCTTTTTTTGCTTATGCTCATGGAAAGGTTATTAGAAAAAAAGAACAGGGAAATATAGAATATTTAGAAAAACTATTTCTAAAGAGCGCTATTTCACTATTAAGTAAACAATACTAGATTATTGATATCAAATTGACATTCATCATGGAAGTTGGCCTAGAATATTGATATCAATGAAACTCCAACGTGCAATATTTCGAAGAAATGTGCGATTTTGTATTTTAAGTGTTTGGCATTAATCAGCAACATAGAACAAAGTGCAAGCGTTGGCCAGTTACTTCGAAGGAAATTTCAAACCCAACTCCTGTGCATATCAAGTGTTCCTGGAGGAAGTGGAGTCATCCATTCAGCAGAATCTGTAGTCAACCATAAATGAAGGGAGCTTCGAAGATAGTAATAAAGCAAGTGACCCAATGAATAGCCCACTATTATTCAGTCCGGATGAAATAGAAGATATCACCGGAAATTCAAAGTGAGATGGGTTAGATAAAGACTCGATTGGTATTCTGAAAAAAATAGTAATTCTTCTCCTAATCGACTAAAACAAATGTATCAAGATTTGCTACTTCCAAAACAGCAAAGATCATAGCAATTCCGAAAAAGCGGTCTACCAACTTCGATTCCACATATTTGAAGGCCTTAATCTCTTGAATGAAGATATGAAAATTATTTCGGTTTAAGTGGAGTGATTGAATTTAATTCAAATGAAAGCTCAAGTGACCTCAACTCCTGGGCGAAACGCACCTCGGAGTTGAGGTCACTTGAGCTTTTAATTGACCTTAATTTCTTGATAACAATATCCGCAAATCATTGAAAAAAGTGATACTCAGAGAGATTCTAGAGTGACAACACTGTCATCATGAAAAACACTCGACCCTACTGAAATTTCAGCACGGCATCACGACATAGTGCTATGCAGTCGTCGGGCTACTGTTCGATGCCTTCTGGATATTAAGAAAGCATTCGAAACTACATGAATCTAAGGTCCAGTTGAAAAAACTGCGTCTAATAAGATTATCTCCATCATAGAAATTTCTTTTTGACTTGCGACTTATAGGTACTATATGGCAAGTAATGCATTCATACAAAAATTGAAATCGAAGACGAAAAGAGTGGATCTCGCAACTCTGTCTGTGTCTGTTTGTTCCACTACAGCTTTAACGACTCGACCGATTTTCTTTTAACTTGGAAGATATCATTTTAAATTTGTTCCCCTTCAAGTTTTTTTAAGACCATAATAGCAGCACGTTCAAGTGATAAGACTCTATAATTATCGATGGGCCTTTAACTTCTATGTCTATTCTCTAACATTTGGTGGCAATATTCAAGACGATCGTCTTAGTAAGCAATTAAGCAAGATGCGTACGTCGAAGGAACGCCAGATCTTCTAAGAAAATCGCCGCTGTTCTTAAAAGTGTACGGAAGAACCCAAAGTAAAGTGGAAAATTTTCCGTGAGTCTGCATCCGTACAGAATCAAACTGACCCAGGAACTCGAATTTAATAAGAATAAACAACGCCACTTGTTCGATAACTGGGCTTTGCAGCTTTTTAAAGTGCACCGAAAGTATGAAAGTTGTGTGCAACGTGATGGCTATTTTTACAAGCAATTAAGCCATATTGGACAGTTCTAATTCTCTCGAGGTTCAACAGGGTCAAATGATTTCACAAAAACTTACTGTTTGGTAAAAATTTTGGGCCACCAAACAGTGGGGCGCTCCATATAATGCCAAGATATAAAAAAACACCTTGAAAATCTTAAGCAACAAAACTTAATTGTGAATTTGATATTTAGGCATTTAGTCAGGGTTGGTTGGTGTACAAAAATTGGCCGTAAAGGTATGCAAATGATTATTTTAAAAATTGTTAAAAAAGTTAACTTTCTTTTTGTTTATTTGGAAGAAATGTTGATTGTGTTTCAATTTTAAAAAATTAAAAAAAATGTTTCTTTCAAAAATTCGGCATGCAAAGACTTTTTGTTTTCACCCAACACGTTTTATGTCATTTTTTAAGACCAAAAATTACTCTACCTGCTATTCGATTTTTTCGAAATTTTATAAATATGTTTTTCTCAAAAACTGTTCCACAGATTTAAAAAATTCAAAACTTTCATTTAGTTAAAGCTAGAAAAAATTATAATTTTTCTTTTTAAAGACTCAATATAATATTTTTTTAAGCTTGATAATCAAAAGTTTTTTAATATAGTCTACAAGTGAGAAATTATTTTTTCAATAAATAACGATACCCATCACACAAATGTTTAAAAAAGGTTTTCGAAAATTTTATTTTTCTCGACATCACCCAAAAATTTTTGCTTGAGAAATCACATGACATTTTGTTTTTAAATCTAATAATCTCTAGTAAAATTTATTTTTAAAATTTTTAGTATTTTACATAAGAGCAAGTGCATGTGATCCAGTCGTGCATATTTATTTTACTGAACTATAGAAAAACAAAATTATTCAAAGCAGTACAAAATTACATCAAAATTTTAGGTGCCATTTTGGAGAAAAATACTACATATTTTCGAAAACCATTTAATAAAAAAATAAAAATCGTTTCTTAAATCTTCTAGATAGCATTCAGAAACTGTTAATTGCCAAGTTTTAAGAAAAACGTTAGTTTTGTTTTCCAAATATTAAAGAATTCTAAAATTTGCAATAAAAAAAAAAACTATTTAAATTTATAAATAAAAGCATAAGCATGCACAAATTAATCTAAACTACTTGTATAGATTTTGAGAATGTCATTTTTTATTCAACCATTGGTCAGCTTTTACTTAAAGGAATTTTTGAATTTTTGATTTTTTTTTTAAGCTGTGGAACAGTTTTTTAGAAAAAATTCATTAATTTAGAAGAACAAAATCTATGTCAGGTACCATTGTATTTGGTCTAAAAAAGAAAAAATGAAATATACCAAGTTTAAATAAAATTGGGCCAGCTGATTAAGCTGTAGTCAAACAGAGAGATATACAGAATCAGAATTACTACACCCACGTTTTTACTCTTCTCTATTATCGTAATATCAAGTCTGATTGCATTTTCGAAATTTATGAATTGTTTATAAATATTTTGTTTATTTATTTCAGGTTACAATATTTACAAATTTCACATATATCTTACAATTTTTCTATACAGTATCAATTATCACGGAAAAATTAAATAAGAGAACATAGTTATTCGACTAGGAACAAGAATTGTAACTAATACACTTTGTGGCAAAAAGTGCCAGCATCAAGTGTTTTTTTTTTTTTTTTTTTTATAAAAAAAACATGGAATTAGCAAATTAGATATTAGAAAATGTATGCAAGCAAAGTTAATTAATTTTTTGGATAAGAATTTACTTAAAATCTTTCCAAAAAAAATTTAAATTTTCAATATTTAAAATAGTTATAATAAATTTAATAATATACATTTTGCAAATAATTTCAAAAACTAATCCTTACTCGTTTTGAAGGTATTGGTTTAACAAAAAATGCAGACAAATATTTTTTCGAACATTTTTATATAATATATGTACAATATAATTTCAAATAATTTCTCTATCATCGTTATGTCAACTTTGATCGAGTTCGATTTTTTTCCAAATGCAAAACTTGCCCTATAGTGCCCTACATACGTATATCGGAAGTAAAATGAGTGAATATGAAAGTTATAGACTAAGGGCTCACAGCAATTTTTGGGGGTGTTTGATAAAAAAAAAAAATAATTATTATAATTAGATAGCCCTTAAGCAGTTATTTACAAAAGTGAGCGTCTTGCATGCTCTAGAGGGAGCGATAGTGAGTAATACTGCATCAAATAGGCAATTTTTTCAAAAGTCTAATTGATTGTGATAACAACTTTACCATAACTTTAAAATGTAGAGCTAAGCGCCCTGGCTGCAAATACCGAGGTCCAAGACTTTTTTTTTATTAGTTTCACCAAAAACAGGCCTAATATGTAGGTCCTTAAAGTCTGTAGTTCTTAAAAAATGTTTGCTTATAATTTCATGCATACAATTATTTATTTATGTATTACGAGTAACATGAAAACAGTTACTTAGAACAATGTTTACATTCCGTACGTTCAGCTAACATATGTGAACTAGTCCAGCGCCTTAGAGGTCTTACAATTTGCTAGTAAAATATCGTGGTGCAAATATTTAATTTTGTTGAGTTTTAAAATTTTTCGTATCGACTAATGATATTTGTCATCTGCATTGGTGTAGAATGGGATTATAACTCTTGTTCGTATAATATTTAGGCTCTTGAAAGTCGTCTTAAATTTTTTATTTTAAATCATTTATGTATCGAAAATATGAACATTTCCAAATTTGGTTCAAATCTCTCAAATCCCTCTTAGGATCAGTTCATTTTTTGAAGAGCTCGAAAAAAGCTCCACTCCGAAAAGCATTTCAATATGTCTAACAAAACAGTGTGAAAATATTAAATTTAAAGAAATCCTTTAAGCGTTTCTCAAAAACAACATAAAATGTCATTCAAAAAACTATAAAATGTTCCAGACATAGAAATAGATTTTAACTTAAATATACCCATTGGTACTATTGGGATCCTTCCATACCACATTAAAAGGATTCGCTAAGCTCCTTAAGTGTTGTAAGCAATAATCTATGTCATCAAATGTACATATTCATCTATTGAAGTACTCTTTACTATGAAGTTATTAGGAACTGATTTTCCATCTACCTTGCATATCGCGCCCTATTTATAAAGTTTGTCAAATTTCCTTAAATCCATTAAAGGAGTTAAATAACGATTAATTTTATTCTCTCGGTTTAATCTCTCTAGTCTTTTGAGCCTCTGCTTATAATGTCACCCGCGCAACACAGACAAGTCGTATAAATCCTTGCCTGATTCTTTTTATAAAAAAATTTCCTTGTCTTAAAAAAAAGTTCAATCTCAGAACAATATTTCGATTTAGAAACGAAAGCTTACTAAAGGCTTAGATAGTAGGTAAGTACTTACATCAACTGAAGCTGTTATAAGATCTGAACAATAATCCGAGCACTTGACACTTTTCCACTTGATTTGTTTAACAAAACATTTCTTCAAAATAATTTTATTTTCAAATTGCCTTACTCGTATAATTTCAAAAACACTGCGTTATCATTTTTATCATATCAACAAAAGTAATTGCCCAAGAAACTACCGTTATCTTCAGAAAACCACGTGTTATCAATTCGTAATCACAACACAGACTGTCGAAATTTCCCACCACTTGAATTGTTTTAACTCACGATATTGCTGCGAAAACAGTCCCAGGGACACAAAAGATTGGCGAAAAATGTAAAATTTCCGTTATAACGTTCGTGTTGGATACCGTCACGAAAGGAACTGAATCCTGATTGTAAACAAACCCACACTTAACCATAAGAGCTCCCAATTTGGTCCAGTTGAAAGTTGAAACTTGGTATTTGGCCAATGGTGGAGAAATTCACAGAGAGTGCAGGAGATAGAGAGAGAAAGAGAACTGGAGAGATTTTCAAATACTATCAAACAGGATCCACAAAAAAGGACATGCGCTAAAATCTCTCAAGAAATTATCAGCCCACACACCAACCGCGTTGGAAAGGAAGGCTCAACACAAAGAGCAACTGGTGGCTGCTGTCACACTATATCCTCACCACCCTCATAATCCACCCACATTACATGCAGTCAATGCACCCTTTAAAGCTTAGGGGAGAAGAATACCTTAAGGCTAGTTAACATTCCAGTTATATTTTCACGTACCATATGTCCGGTAAAATGTTATCGAATTGGACCCATTTGGGGATCGTATGGGTTGCAAAAAATGTAAGTATCAATAGAAATCTCAAAAGGTTAACATTTTCCGTATGGAATTGATTTAATCAAATTTTAAGTTATTTAACAGAACAGAAACCCTAGGGTGTGACCTAATTTAACACCCTCAGGACAGGGTTAGTTGGAAAATATCACATTTAATATGAATTGAACTGGGAATATGAAGAGGCAGCGAAGGATACTGACACTGAGAATGGAAGGAAATTCTATTTGAAACATATGCCAGGTTAATTCAATTTAATATGTGACTCACCTAGATGTGTAATGAAATGATATTGAAGGTCTATTGGGAATGAGATTAATTAGATGTTAAATGAGGTTTTTTCTTTAACATTTGCAAAACCCAGAGGGTTGCAAATGTAGGTACTTATGGTATCAATGTGATCTTTTAGAAGCAGAAAAATACATATCTGACTGTGTTACATGGATTAATTATAAAAATATGCTTACTGCACCTAGGGAAATAGAATTTCAAGAGCTTACATATGTAAAAATTATGACTTTGACTTAATTATATCTTGGCATAATCCAGATACTGGGCACTCATCACGCAAGGCTGCCGATACTGATTTCGATATCTCTGGCATCCGCGATAGCTTGTTCCTTAAATCGGAGGTTCAGCATTCTTTCGGTCCTCGAACCATCGTCGGCCCGAAATTCCTAGACCCTGGGTTGGAGCATTGTTGTCCATTCGCTGGATTTGGTTGAACCAATAATACATATTGTCGATGTATTTTGGCTTTCATGAACTACATCTACTCGACACTAGAGATCGCTGAATATTGGTCGAAGTAGTTTTCTTTCGAAAGAGCCCAGTTTTAGCACTTTTTTTCGACAAAGGAATGTGAGTGTAAGTGTTTGGTGGACCGTGCACTTCGCGTGAGGATTTTTGAACACAGTTGCTCAAATCATTGGTGCATGTAATATTATCTCTGAGGTGGAAGAACCTCTTAACTCCATTGAAGTTTTCGCTATCAATAGCAAGAGGGGTATCCGCTGTTTGCTGAAATAATAATCTTCGTATTGTCTTCATTTATTTAGAAACCAACAAGTTTTACGGTTATGGTGCATAGACATGGACTTTGTCGAAAGTGGATGAGAACACTTTAGAATGTTTAGAGAGGGACATTTTCCGTGTGATCTGTATAGAGTGGAGGAAAATAGATAACCATGTACGGGCTGTACGGCGAAACTTACCTAGTAGAACGAATCAAGGTCCAACTACTGAGATTGGTAGATCATGCAGAGCAAATGCACTCAAATGCTCCTGCCCGGAAAGTCTTCGAATTCAACCCAGAGGGACGCCGCAGTAGAGGAAGACAGCGACTCAGGTGGCGCACATAAGTGAGAGAGGACCACAAGCAACTTGACGTGCAAAATTGGAGACAGCTAGTTGAGGATCGAGCTAGCTGGAGAAGCTTGTTAGTTGAGGGCCTGGTGTACCAAAAACTATAGCGCCACCTTAAGTAAGTAAGTTAGTAACAAATTTTGCCTGATCTCCAATCACGCCTTAAAGGACTCTATTACAAACCATTGGGAAAAGCCGATAGTGTCGATATCGTCCACATATCCTTATAGTTGGACAAATTTATTAAACATATTTGATGCACCATCTATTCCAGACCAGATTGATGAATTGAAGAAGTCACATGAAAGTGTATCTGTTTGCCAAAGCCCTGTGGATGTTTGGAAAACTTCGGAAGAACAGAGAACAAGATCGTCTTTTGGTTTTACGTGAGCACCTGCCTATTATGGCTCAATCCCACGGGAGGCCTACCTCCATTGGAGTCAGATTGGGTCCTCACCATTAACCCGGACATAGCAAGCTATCTTGGTCGCAAAGTTGTGATATGTTGCATCATATGCACACCTCTTGCTTTGTAGGCGAGATCTATCTAACACCTCATGAATTCAAGAAAAGAATCTTGAAAACCATGTGTCTCCGCATTCGGAATAGACCAAGCCACCATGATGCTCGCATTAGGGGGCCTACCTCATAGACAGGGTTTGAGCCGAGGGTAAAACTCAACCCTCAACTCAAATGGACACTATCTCCCATGGTACCAGAATATAGCTTCCGGTGGAGCTTCGCAACCGACGACAGTTCCTGATGAGTTCCTTGAAGACTCTGGGCCTGTCAACTCTTAGGATACACACAACAAGAAGTCGGCCGGGGTAGTAACCAACAACCTAATGTGTTTCCTTTTGGTCTTCATTCGCCATGCGACAAACTAGGAAAGATGCTCCTAGTCTTTTGCTCACCTTACGGCAAACTAGGAAAGACACTCCTAGTCTTTTGCTCACCTTACGGCAAACTAGGAAAGACACTCCTAGTCTTTTGCTCACCTTACGGCAATCTAGGAAAGACACTCCTAGTCTTTGTTCTAAAGAACTAGGATGACGGTCCTACTATTAAATCTCCAGTTATGCAAGTAACCGGATACTTACCCTTTTTAAACCTTAAATAACCCTAAAAATCTCTAGCCACACAAGTAGCCGGAGACTTCACCAATTTAACCCGTCATAACCCAGTAAAAACCTTAGAAATCTCCAGCCACGCAAGTAGCCGGAGACTTCACCAATTTCACCTTTACACCCTTGTAAAAACTTAAAGATCTCCAGCCACGCAAGTGGCCTTACCAATTTCACCCTTTTACACCCTTCAAAACCTGGAAAATACCTTAAAATCTCCAGCCACGCAAGAAGCCGCAGATTTAACCATCACTCACCATTTTGAAACCTACAACTCCCTTGGGTTTTCTTAGTTGTCTAAATCTCTAGCTGATCGAGCAGCTAGAGAATAAACGTAAGCCCCCCCACCACAACAAGGTGAAACCCGTCGGGGGAAGAATGTCACTCGGATTAGTTTTCCTGAGTTCAGCAAACGCGGATTTGAAGTCGTTGAAGAGATGGCGAGTCGCGATTTGAAATTTCATTGATCTTTTATAGACCTAAATATGAATATGAGGAATCGGTCTATGGCGGGTCGAAATCTATACTGGTACATGCCAACTATATTTTTGCACACCGCACCGGCTTAAGACGCTTACAGTCTTACACATCACGTTATATAGGATCTTCTATCTGACCGACGTTTAGAAGGAAATTGGTCCTGTTAGACCTGAAAGTGTGTTTTGTAAAGACGGGGTGTTAGAACTGATAATTCAGTCATCAGGCTGGCATCTGTCCACCTATACATCAGGGTTGATAATTTGATGCATAAATCCTTACCAAAACATCACCTTGACATTTAACAAGATCTGCTGGTGCAAGCCATCAGATTATGCGGCCTTGTTATTCTTTTTTAAAGCTAAGCTTAACTCTCCAATACTGTGTGGTAGAATTGATTACTCACTGACTTAGGAGTGGGTTGTCTTCGTACTCTTTAATCGCCTAAATGATGCCTCTTCGAAGTGGTGTTTAGACTCCATACCCTACGGTTCGGTCACTAGCTTTCCTTGGATGTTTTGAAGAGCCCGGCGTTCCAGTCTAATAGCAGCAAATTGTTTGCCTTTTTTTTTATAAAATTTCCAGTTTTTGTTTTGATCGCAAGACTCTTCGATCTCCTTGCTCTGAGAGGCTACCTATGTTCTCTTCTTTCTACGCAGGATCTTCTACTACTTGCTTTTTTCGCCTCTCATGTTTTGCGCTTCACCATTCTCTTATCACTTTGATCATCACCATTCTCTTCTATCACTTCTTGAATGCATTCATCATCATACCACGGGTTCTTTCTTATGTCGCATCGGAGCGCTACACTCATAAGAGATGATCAGGCCTTTCGCCTATTGTGTCTCTAAATACATATTAAGAAACCCTTTGCCGTCACTAGTAATTATTTAGAATCAGTGGGAGCATAGCCCAGAAGTAATCAAAGATGTCGCCTCTTACGTGACACTACCAACATAACGTAATCCCTGGTTTAAGATGAATGCCCGCTGGAACATTCCAAAACATAAGCGGAGTTCCAAAAGGTGTTGCTAAGAAAGAAGAGCCCTGATCAAGTGTTTACGAGTAGAAGACTAGAGTTTATAGTTTTAGAAGTATTCATCAGCTCATTCACAAAATATGGTCGTAAGAAGACATCGCTTATCAATGGATTCTTAGCATTGTTTGTCCGCTCTTCATAGGGCCATCCGAAGTGTGGCACTATAGAGGCATTACTCGCCATAACATCGTCTACAAGATATTTGAATTACTTATGCCATTAATCAATGACCTGAAGTCCCCCTCAACCAAAAATTCATCTAGCTGCAGATCTTGAAACATTAAATGGAAACCTACTACCTCTTCTCTTCATCGACTTCAACTGTTATAGAACATAAGTGACGATCTAGAGGAATGTCTAGTTTATGCCTCCCTGCAAAGATTTTTACATAGTTTGGACAGGACGAGGAGGACACTTCTCACCGATGCCCTTGAAGTTAAAAAAGGTTTTGGACAAAGGGCTGTGCTGTAACGTGACTTCTTTGAAATCGTTTTTCACAAAACAGTGTAGATTTCTGGAGCTAATACTAGAGGACACATTCTTTGAAAATTCCCTCTAATCCCTTTTCTTTTCGAAAGAAAAAGGCCTGATGTCAATGGCGCTTGTGTAAGTATTGAAAAGGAGGCGAAGAAGATGTGCTTAAAGGTCAGTAAAGAACAGATCAAGTATGTGCTATATTAAAGAAAGGACCTTCAACAGCGACGACTTGGACATAACATTTTATTAGAAGGCTTTAACTTCGAGATAGTTACAGAATTTGTCTACCTAGGATCCTCTATAAGCTTAGACAACGATACTAGGGCGGGGATGAAAAGGAGAATAACTCTTGCCAATTGCTGGTTCTTCGGGTTAAGTAGAAGAAGCATGTTCTCTGCCGACCAGTTTAAGTGCGCCTTTATAGGGCTTAAAGTCAGGTAACAACCAAGTGGAAGAGGAGCTCGATTTACTAAGCGTGTGAAATTGGGTGCAAGTAGCTATATAGATCGAGCCATTAAGTTTTACTAAAAACTCCCTAGAAAAAGATGAACTGTCCTTATTTCTTGACGGAGCCTTTCAACAGTATCAATGTCCAACTAAGATATACGTCTGGCATAAATTCCTATCAAATTACGTATCTCTCTGTCCCATCTCGAATATCTCCCATTGATCTTCCCGAACAAACGCCTTGTCTCCATTCTCTTACACGCAACACTGACACCAACTTTAAATCGGATAATAGCAAACCCACCTTGCGACCTCCACTATAAGGACATTCACATTGTAGCACTTTTCATTTCCCAATTTGCGCATCGCTGACTTTAATAGTTCCCAAAAAACCCGAATAAGTACTCAGTGCTCAACCCACAAAGTCTAATCCTGAATATACGGTATTTGTGTGTCATTATTTAAAATGCGGTGTATCCTTGTTTATGTTCACCATTGTAGCACTCACAATTGACACAATGGAAACTCTAAGAGGATTTTCGAGGGCGCACCTTCGTTATTGGCGAATTCCAAAAGCATTTTATCTACACCGCTGCCGCTGGCTGATGCTCAGTCTCATAATGCACAACGTTGGCACCGCATATGCTGTAACAAGGATTATTGTCTTACTCTGGGACTAAGTGCACAAACACACCACTCATTGGGAGAACAATGATGATGGTTCACTAGGGGACACTCTCAACGATTTTATCTCATATCAGATGGCCTTTCAAGACCTTCTACAAAATCCCTAAAATGCGATACCTGAATTGTGGATTCTTTCCAAGATAAGCTATTTGGAATTTTATAGGGACAAACAAATAATGATAAAAAGGGATTTAGGGACACTGAATGAATGCTGCGATTCGCCGACAATGTGATGTGATGTGAAGTGTCCTTCGAAAAGGAAGTAAAGGTGGCGCACTGATAAGGATGTCAAGAGACTCTAAATATTTGTGGAAAGTTCGTTGCTTTATATCAGATAGAGTGGTTTCTGCTGGACGATTCTATTTAATTTGTCGGTGTGAGTTTAATTTATGGATACTCCAATTAATGGCGGCTGATAGTGATGGCACCTTTCTGTTGAAAAGGTGTTTGGGATTTTTCACGTTTCCGGTGAAATAAGCCAAAGTGTTTTAGATGACTAAATTTGTTTACTATTTTATTGGTTTTGTGAGTTTTATCTTTGAGTTATATATTTATTATATCTCATGAAGCGCAGGAGACTTCATGGTTTCTACGACTTGCAGAACATTACATGGCTCTTGTAGTCGAAATATCCCACATAGAATCTACAATTTCTTAAAGAAATGTCATCATATTTGAAAACAGAGGTACCAAATCGTTTGCTGAAAGGAGGTTAGAGCCTCTTCTTACTAGGTCATTTGACGCTTTTAACAGTGTTATAACTATCTAGTAGAATTCTTCAAGTTGATTTAAATGTTCTTGGAGCATCTTGTGGGGGCAAAAGTTACATGGTCATTATGTATTGAATATAACATCATTCAAATGTCCGACGCTTTGCTGGGTGGCATGCATATCTCTGGCTTATCTCGGGAAGAATGTACAGTTTAGGTATCAAATTGGAGGGATTTTGCAGAAGGCCATCTGATATGAGATAAAATCGTTGAGAGTGTCCCGTAGTGAACCATCATCATTGACCAATGGCTTTGATTGTTTGTTGGCTTTCAGGGAGGTGGTGATTTGTGGTTTATTGGCATACAACCGTGACTCAAGAAAATCCCACAAGAAGAAGACTAACAAGGTTAAATCGCACGACCTTGCTAAATATTTCAAATCGGCTCCGCTTAAAATAAAAATTCTAGGACATTGCTCGGGCAAAATGTTTATTGCGACACGTAGAGCCGTCCGGTTGAAACGGTGCCCATATTATTTAACTCGGGAAATAAGAGATTGGTTTTCATCGACTGATAACGCTTGCCGTTGAAGGTTATGACGTGGCCAACGTCGTTCTCAAAGAAGTATGGACCGATGAAGCCGCCAGCCCAAAATCTTCACCAGACAGTGACTTTTTCTACATGCATTGCAAATTGGTGTGGATTGCGATTGTCCCTAATTCAACACAAGTCATTCTCTGTTATCGCTAACTCTGAGCTCCGGAGTTATTTAAAGTTTATACAGGCTTAGTCCCAAATCATGATTAAAAATTTGCCAAGTTTTGATCTGTAAGATGGGTAAGGGTGAAAAAAAAATAAAAATGGTTTCGAAAGGTATTTTTACTTGCGATATAGGTACTATAGGGCAAGTTCTGCATTTGGAAAAAAAATCGAGCTCGAGATTTTGATCAAAGTTGACATTACAATGATAGCGAAGATGAATAAAGTGGGTCCGACAATTCCGTCTGTATGTCTGTATGCCTGTATGTCTGTATGTCTATACCTCGATCTAGAGCCTAAGCCACTGGACCTATTTTCTTCAAACTCGGTACTTAAGGGTCTTCGGTGATTCCCTAGAGGAGAAATTGAAAATTTTTGTTTAGCTCTAAAACTAACGGTATCCCCCATACACCCGTAATGCATAATCTTATTTATCTCAAAAACGGCTCTAACGATTTTGATGAAAAAAATTAAGTTAGATATTATAGATATGGACTACCAGGAGCCTCCTTGAGTTTAAAATAATATTTTATATAAAATTATTCGAAAAAAATATTTTTTTTGTTTTTTGAAAAAAAAAATTCTAATTTATTTTTTTTGAAAAATCAATATCTTGAAAACGTGTGAACGATTATTTTTTTTGAAATTATTTCCTAAAATCTATATTACTTAACACTTAAAATTGACATTCCAAATTTTGTTCTAAAAAAAATTGAAAGACATTTTTATATAAAAAATTACTTTATTAAAACGATTATTAAGCTTTATTTGCGTAAATTCATACTTTTCCGGAGATAAGACGACAATTCCATGCATTTGAACATTTTTATTTCATTAAATCCATGTTTTATATTTATAAGATTTATTTTAAATTCCAAAGTACTTTAACATAAGTACAAGTTCGTGCGATCCAGTCGTGCATTTTATTTTTGTCCATATTTGTCAAAACCTGTAAAACTGACTGTGTTTAATTTTGTTGATTTAGCTCAAAAAAAGTCTTAATAATATTGTGTATTCTAATTTTCGAAATACATTTTTTATTCTCAAATCTTGTATGTAGAATGTAAATTCAAGCTTTAAACTCAAACTCAAGGTTAAACCGTTTTTGAGAAAATCAAAACCAAAAAAATGCTTTCATGGGAAATACATACCATTAATAACCATTTTTCGGAAATTTTTTTTTTCAACCGGTATCTAGCTTTAACTAAATGAAACTTTTTGAACTTTTTTTTTTTAAATCTGTCTTTTAATAAAAAAAAATTATTCATAAGATTTCGAAAAAAAATCGTTTGGGTACCTGCCATTTTCTTAAAAAAAAAAAAACGTGTGGGGGGAAAATTTAAAAATGATATCTACCAAGTTAAGAGCAAATCGGCTAAGCCATTTAGACTTTAGTAGAACAGCCAGACAGAATTGCGAGACGCACTTTTTTAGTCTTCGCCATCATCGTAAAATCAAAATCTCGAGTTCGAAGTTTTTTACGAATGCATAACTTGCGTTATAGTACCTACATACTATAAGTCGCCGTAATTTCAGGCTTATATCGTATTATAATTTACCTGGAAACTCTTTAAATCTCTTAACAGTTCCTTTATTCCGCACAACTGCGTTTTGTAATTTCTATTCAATCTCTTCCCATCGTTTTTTTAATAAGCTTCCACCATCTTTGAGAACAGTTACTGCTCCCGGTTTGTTCATGATAATAATAATTTATTGTCTTTACTATGAATTTAATTGTAATTTTGTTTTGATTTTGTTTTCAATGCATACATATGGTTATATTGTAATTTATGTTCAAATTAAGGGTCACCCATACTTTTATAATTTACACAGTTCTATAAAATCTTGTAGTGGCATTCAACATTATTTTTCTTACATTGTTTTTTTTTGAACTTGGTAGATAGCATTTTTGATTTTTTTTCCTTCTTTTTCAACACCATAAATAATGGTACCTGCGATACGATTTTCGAAAACTATTTCACAGATTAAAAGAAAATCAAAAAACTTACATTTTCTTAAAACTAGGTAATGGTTGAAAAAAATTCCGAAAAATTGTTATCATTTCTTTGTTTTTGATTTTCTCAAAAACGGTAAAACCGATTTTGATCTTTTTTTATTCTGAGGGTCCCCATTGTTTTAATTTAAAAAAAATATTGTTTTTGAGTCAATATTTCGAAAACCCCATGCTCGACCCTCGACTTTTTTTTTAAATTGATAACTAAAAGTTTCTTAATACAATCTACAAGATATGAGAAATAACTTTTTATTTTATCTAAAATAATGGTACCCGCCATAAGAATACGCTTAGAATTTTTATAATTTTTTTTTTCTTTCGGTTAATATTTACGATCCATTATTCAATACAATAATTTGAAATTAAGGTAACTACCATAAAACCATTTTTTCCAATTTAGACTTTTTATGATTTTTTTTTATATATTTAAAAATATTGTATTTCAAAACTTAAAAACAAAATATATAAATTTAAAAAAAAAATCAATTTTCTTTTTGAAAATTAGATATTTTAAAAATGGGTCAACATTTTCTTTTGAAAATTTATTTTTATTTGTACAATAATAAAAATTTGAAGTTGGAGTTCCAAAATGTTTTGAAAATTTTGTATATAAAAACATTTTTTTAAACTGCTACAACGATTTGTAATTTTTATTCATGCATGAGCTAATATATTCTAGAGAATTGACATCATATCCTGTTTTTCGCTTCAACTACTAAAGGAGTTGTGTTAATCATTTAAGTTATTTAAGTTATGAACACTTTTCTCTAATAAAATTAATTTTTGAAATTTTTAGTCTTTTCTATAACAGCAAGTTCGTGGGATCCAGTTGTGTATTTGAATTTTTTTAACTTAATTTTTTGAAAGTCTAAATTCCAAGTTAAACCAAGTATGTAAGTTTTATCCAGGCCAGCAGCTTAAGACTCATACTTTTGTTACTTGATAAAAAGGAAAAGTATTTGCTTAATTGAAAAGCATTATAAAGAAGCGAAGGAAAAGATAGTTTTCGTCATATCTTCGGTCGGTCCGTGATGTGAATTTGTCCGTCTTTGCATTTGTACCTTTGTGCTATAGGTCCGATGTGTTTTTTTTTTTTTAATTTTCTCGAAAATGGGTCTAACGATTTTGATTAAACTTCGTACATCTGATGTCCCATGTGATTATAATAAAATTATCATTTTTTTGAATAGTTCCTGTATATTACCTATTTGGCTACCAATTTTTTTCCCTGCCTCGATACTTGGTCACACAGGATAGCTTTAATTCTCAAGAGCGATTTCGTGTGATTCCAAACATTTGCTGTTGGCAAATCTTACTATGAGGGGAAAGTAAAAACTCCACTCCCATATATCATTGCGTACCCTATCATATTAATTTCATCAGTATGGAAATTAAATAACGTTTAGTACTGTCTAGGGTCTATTCCCAACCACTGTCACCTAAGCAAATTATATCTGCGCACGGGTACTGCCTTTTGCGAGGAAGTGACTTAGAGTAACTCTTTTCGTGGAAAGTGTTTCTCATCTTACCCGTTCAAAATCGGTAGAGTTATAGGTCACCTTCATTCATGTCGACAGAGTTGTAAGTCACCATATGAGCTCAAGTTCCTAAAATCATATCATTCCTTTTTATAATTTATTCATCTCAATTGTAAAATTGGATAAAATAATGTAAAGAAAAAAAATAAATGTATTTTTTCTAATCAATTTCATGCCCCAAAAACCCCAAATACTGATCGAAGTCAACTTTAATCGTAACGTAAGCTAATTCACGTTACCGAAACCAGTACATTTTATTAAGAAAGGTTCTAAGAAAGTTTAAAGTTTGTCTATTTTTTACATTTTATAAGAAATTATAAATTTTATGTCAACATGCTCCGGTCTCCCCTACGTTATTCGATTCACAAATTGAGCATAACTTGATAGTTAAAAGTGATGCAGTGCGATTGCTTTTCCTAAACCAAAATGAGCAGATAGATTTTTACCTATATACTCGTACTATGGCCCCGTTCACTTTTATAGAAACTCCTAGCCCTAAGCTTTGTCATTCCTCATTATCATACATTTCATGTGTATTTAATGTTCATTGCCTTTTGCTAATGTATGCGGACTTTAGCCAGCTTTTCGGGCATTATATCCACATCAATCAGTTATGCAAATTATATTTTCAAAAACCCTAAAACCCTATTTGGGTGATGTATTTCAATTATTTCAATGCGAATGTGTTGCTTTTTTCTATTAAATAAACCATGACAATCGTACAATGGGCGCAACCTATTGATCGATCATTATTACGTATAGCTCTCCAAAACTTCGTCCCTTATCTGTCAATCTTAGTCATCCGTGCCCCCGTCAACTCATTTTTGAGAATTTATCACATTTTAATTTCCTGCGTCGCAGTCGTTGTCATTGTCGTTCCTTCAGTTGGTTGCTGGAAATTTCATCCAAAGTACACATCCTACGCCCAGTCACACTCATCAACTCACGTGACAACCAACATTACAATTCAATCTTCCCCAGTCTCAGTCGTCGTCGTCGTAGAGGAGTCCTTTTCGAATGATACGTTTGGATATGTTCAACTGCTGGTTGCGTCCTTTTCATATGACAGTTCCATAACATGGATTCTATCCAGAAGGAACATCACATCACTACGACCGTACACTGTACTGACGAAGGGCTAAGGGAAATCCTGTGAAAAAAGGATCCAAGTCAAACGAGTGTGTCTCACTCAATTGTCAGGGCCAGAGAGATGCAGAAGAAGAAGGAGCAGTGACACTGCCTCAGTTAAAAGATACTTTCTCGAACAAACTCTCATGTTAATGGCCTTTTAAAAAATTCAAGCTCACAGTTTGTGCCGCCCGGAGGGCAAGTTGAAATGGTGTTAAGAGTGTTCTGGTTTTGGTTCTGGCTGTACATCTCGCCCTCGTTCCCTGCCGGCTGTTGCGAGGGAGTAGTAATGGTAAGTGTCTCGAAGGACATTTCTTAACGCACTACATTGTCATACACGTGACAGACAAACTATATCATGGCCAGATGCGGAGGGTAGTGAACGAGCTTTGTTGCAGGATATGAAGTCGCAATTTATCCTTAAAACCTCCCCAATCTAGAGATGCATCAGCAGAATACTGTCAATCTCTGTGAAACGGATGGTTGTAGATGGTGTTCGAGATGGGGTAACATTAACGGTGTGTCATGAGTTGCCATTTGGTTGATGCTGTCTCCGGCACGTTGAAGCAAAAATAGAAAATCAATTCCAGAATATTGGAGGTGTCATTTCCACTGAGTTGTCATTCGACGATCTCCGATGTTTGTTTGCTTGGGAAATGACAGCTAAATGGATTCTAGGGGAGGATTCGTCATACTCATGCACGACAAGCCCATATGGAGTGAATGTGTTGAAGGCGGTATGCAGCTAAGCTAACTGGCGCTTAATGGGTTTACTTTGGCTCTCTGCAGAGGATGCGGTTGTTTTATTTTTTGTGAGTCTTGCTGACGTTAGTGTTTTTCTTAAAAATACACTCGAGGGCAATGATGGTGCCTATAAAAACATTCATATTGCAAGCGGAGTTATTGTTCGATCCCGCATGATGTGTGGCGAGGGGAAGTAAATATTTGCATTGCGCCAGATGATCTTGGAATTGAGTTTCCTTCTGAAACAAATAGGCATTCTAAGTGTTTGCTCGCATTTTATCTTCGGTGTCCCTTCGAAAATATGTGATCAGGTGAAGATTTGAGTTTCTGGTGAAGTTAGTGTAGACTTATGATAATGTTTCACACCTGAGCAAATTCGTCTTCTTGGTAAAAATATTTTCGAGATCCTTGTCTTTTTTTGGAACTAGGGATTTGGTTATCTTCTTTGTGAATAAATAATTAATAGTTTTGGGACATGGATCAAAAAAAAATTCTTTTTTTAAAAATGCTGCGTTTGCTGTTTCTCGAGGCTACATTATTATAAAAGATTTTTCATTATAGGCGGATATATGTGGAAATGAAATAAATCGAGTTGTGTCCGACGAATTTACAAAATTCTATTCTTATTTAAAAGGCCCTTGTATGCCATTATGTACGTAATATTATATATTTCAAATGCCTGCCTCTGCTTCTTTCAGTGGCTCGAGTGCAGCAAACTTCCAAAAATCCGGCTGAAATTTATACTGTGTCATGATCACCTTAATAAGGGCATCGGTCGAAAGTGGCTTATTTTCATAGACCTGTGACTTCGGAAACCCCACAGGAAAAAATCTAGCGGAATAAGATCGCATGATCTTGGTGGCCACTGGCGACTGGCCAACTCATGTCATTTCTGCGAGAGGTAACTTTGCCATCAAATCGTACCGTACATGTAGAATATATATTGGGACATTTGCTGTTTAGCGGTCGCAACGTCGTTTTTGTAAAAAAATTATGGACTAAGGACGCCATCGCGCCGGCCCAAAATCCACACCAAACGCTAACTTTTTGAGGAAGCATTGTCACCTGGTGAATCTCGTGTGGGTTGGCGCCGTCCCATATACAGCAATTTCACTTGTTAACACAGACATTCATCCAAAAATGCGTCTCGTCGCTATAGATGATTTTTTAGCCAAAAACGCGGGCCTCTTCCAAACACTCCGAAGCCCAATTTTTCCGAAGAAAAATTTGTTTGAATTTCTGTTTCAGTTGGATCTTATACAGATGAAGGTCTAAGTCCCGATTTAAAATTCGTCAAGTTGAAGTCTGCTAAGGGCCGAATTCTTGTGCACGGTGGGGAATCGACTGCCTCGGGTTCTGCTCTACACTTTTACGGATTGTGGCGATGTCCTCGGCCTATCTTGCGTTCCTTTAATAGACGAATGTTGGCTGATTGATTACCGAACTCGCTTCTCAAATTTGAGCACCAAGCGTTTAAGAGTCGACTGTGAATTTGAAGGTCTGCCATGTCTACCGTAAGATAGGCCAAACGTTTGCATTAAAGTACACTCATTTTGCATTAACGAACACTCATTTTGATAATTAAGTTTTATCAATTGGACTTCCTGTTCGTTCGTGTGATTTTCAATGATGATTTATTTATTTATTTATTCAAATCTACGATATAAAATCCACGGTTTTTGTTTGATTAAGAAAATTGAATTTTTATAACTAATTAAGATTTAATAAAAAAAAATTTACAATTTAATACATTTTTTTTTATATTTTGAAGAAAATTTATAGCTAGTTGTGTTTCGAATGTATCAAAATTTTTTTCGAAAAACAGCCCAAGTTTGTGGTTGTTGATCGGCCACTAAAATAAAATGCACGACTGGGTCGCACGAACTTGCTCCTACGTAATAGACTAGGAATAATAAAAAAAAAGTTATTAAAGAAAACTGTTCATAAGGATAAAATGAATTTTTTAAATTCTCTTAGTAGTAAGAGATAAAAACAGAATGCTATGCAAATATGAATTTATGCAAGAACAAAAATTATAAAACGTTGTAGTGGTTCCTTAAAAAAATAAGCTTTTATGTACAAAATTTTCAAAACATTTTTAAGAAAAAATTTTGGTACGCCAACTTTAAGTTTTTATTATTGTACGAATAAGAGTTAAATTTCAAAGAAAAATATTAAGGCCTTCTTGAGATATCGGACTTTCCAAAAAAAGACTTTTTTTTTCTAAAAACTGAAAAAATATTTTTTTTTTAAGTTTTGAAATGCAATGTTTTGTAAAACTTTTAGGAGCTTCTTTATAAAAAATTTCATAGAAATCCGTTATGCCGATAATGAGAAATTCAAAATTCGAAAAAATCGTTCTATGGTAGGTACAGTCAGTAATATCTAGATTTCAAATTTGTTTTTATTAAATTATAGATCGTAAAAATTAATCAAAAGAAAAAAAGTTTTATCAAAATTCTAGGTGCCGTTTTCGAGGAAAATACGATTTTCGAAAACCATTTTTTAACATTTGTGTGGAAGGTACCGTTAGTTTTAGATAAAACAATTTTTTTTTTTCTCAAATCTTGAAGATTATGTTAGAAAATTTTTATTTGTCAAGTTTGAAAAAAATTGACAATGGGGTTTTCAAAATATCGAGTTTCCAAAAAAAAATTTGGATTTTTTTTTTTAAATCCAAAAAATAAAAAATTGAAAAGTTGAATATGTAATAATATTTAAATTTTGGAGGAGCTTTAGCACAAAAAAAATGGTTTAAATCGGTTGTACCGTTTTTGAGAAAATCAAAAACAAAAATATGGACCCAGGGGCGACCAAAAACAACTATTTTTTGGACATTTTTTTTCAACTATTACCTAGTTTTAACTAAATGAAATTTTTATAATTTTTTTTTTTAAATTTTGAGAAAAAAAATATTTATAAAATTTCTAAAAAAAAAACGGTATGGTAGGTACCGTTATTTTTGGTCTTAAAAAAAAATAAAAAAACGTGTGGGGGGAAAAATCAAAACCCATATCTACCAAGTTTGAAGCAAATCGGCCGAGCCGGTTAGGCTGTAGTCGAACCGACAGACAGACAGACAGCACAATTGTGAGACCCATTTTTTTGGTCTTCGCTATCATCGTAATGTAAACTTTGATCAAAATCTCGACTTCGATTTTTTCTCCGAATGCATAACTTGCCTTATAGTACCTATACGTCGCAAGTAAAAATCCATACTCAAATCTGATTTTTCATAATGTTATAATCTTTGAAATAAAAGCTAGCTTACTTATAGGAAGTTTATAATGTCCTTTTTACTTCCGGATTTGAAATTCGAATTAACAAAAGAAGTTTTCCAATCTTCCAAAAAATAATCACAACTTAAAGATTGGTTGAATATAAACTGAAGAGGTGTACTCAAGGATTCACAGCGATGTTTTAAAACTGTAGGAAAAACTCGATTGCAATCTGGATATGTCAATGGAACCAATTCACAACGAGCGGTAATAACTTTATCTTTTCCCACACAGAAAAAACAACAATCAGCCATAAAGTATAATTTTAATGGTTGTTTCCTATACTTATATCTGATGAATTATAACTATGTATTTTGAAAATTATCTACAAACCAATCAACAATTGTTCTTGGATCACTAGATGAAACACTATTATAGGACATTTTAGATGGAAAGCCGGAAAGTCTTTTTAAATAAATAAAATTCCAGAAATTTTTAGGATATCGTTTTAAATTACTTTCAACAGTCTGTACATAATTACCAAACCGGAACCTAGACAAAAACACATATTCTTTTCGAAGGTGACACAAATCTATATCACTTTTTGATATTTGGTATTTTTTAAAAACCTCGTTTTTCGTGTTCTTTAACTTACGCAACCTAGCATTCGATCACGGAGAAGGTGAACTTACTTTTGATAACGATCGTGGTACAGAGGAATCCAATTCTCTTACAAATACATTATGTATTAAAATTAGTACTACTTAAGGTATTGTTAGAATTCATAATTTAAATTTAAATAAATTAAAATGCACGACTGGATCGCATGAACTTGCTCTTATATAAAAGTACTTTGGAATTCAAAATACATTTTATATACATAAAACATGGATGTAATAAGATACAAATTTTCAAATGCATGGAATTGCCTGATTTCCGGAAAAGTATGAATTAACGCAAATAAAGTTTAAAAATCGTTTTATTAAACTAATTTTTTATATAAGAAATATCTTTCAAATTTTTCTAGAACAAAATTTGGGATGCTTATTTTAAGTGCTTAGTAATATAGATCCTAGGAAATAATTTCAAAAATTATAGTTCACAAGTTTTCAAGATATTGATTTTTCAAAAAACAAATTTTCAAAATTGAGAAAGTCGAAAATCAAAAAAACGGTTCTATGACAGGTACCATTAATAACATTTTGCCCAAAATTTTTTTTTCACCAAAATGTAGTCCATGTCCATAATATCACACATAATTTTTACTTACGACTTAAAGGTACTAAAAGGCAAGTCATGTATTCGTAAAAAAAATCGAAATCGAGATTTTGATCAAAGTTGACATTACGATGATATATTGAAGACTAAAAAAGTGGGTCTCGCAATTCTGTCTATCTGTTTGTCTGTCTGTCTGTCTGTTCGATTACAGCCTAAGCGGCTCGGCCGATTTTCTCTAAACTTGGTAGATATCATTATTAATTTTTTCTCCCCACACGTTTTTTTCTTTTTTTTTTAAGACCAAAAATAACGGTACCTCCCATACGAATTTTTTTCGAAATTTTATAAATTTTTTTTTTTTTCAAAAACTGCTCGACAAATTTTAAAAATCAAAATACAAAAAAAATTCATTTAGTTAAGGCAAGGTAATGGTTGAAAAAAAAATTCCGAAAAATGGTTATTGAGGGTACCCCCAATAACCATCTATTTTTTTTTGTTTTTATTTTCTCAAAAACGGTACAACCGATTTTGAACATTTTTTTTGGCTAAAGCTCCGCAAAAATATAAATAGAACTGTGTACTCAAATTTAAAAAAAAAGTTCAATTCTTTTTTCAAAACTCAATATTTCTAAAACTTCATGCTAGATTTTTTTTTAAACCTGGTAAATAAAAGTTTCTCAATATAATCTATAAGACGTGAGAAAAAAAAATTCATTTTACCTAAAAATTAAGGTACCTACCATACAAATGCTAAAAAATTAAAAAAATAAAATACACATACAATACACATACAATACACATACAATACACATACAATACACATACAATACACATACAATACACATACAATACACATACAATACACATACAATACACATACAATACACATACAATACACATACAATACACATACAATACACATACAATACAAATACAATACACATACAATACACATACAATACACATACAATACACATACAATACACATACAATACACATACAATACACATACAATACACATACAATACACATACAATACACATACAATACACATACAATACACATACAATACACATACAATACACATACAATACACATACAATACACATACAATACACATACAATACACATACAATACACATCCAATACACATACAATACACATACAATACACATACAATACACATACAATACACATACAATACACATACAATACACATACAATACACATACAATACACATACAATACACATACAATACACATACAATACACATACAATACACATACAATACACATACAATACACATACAATACACATACAATACAAATACAATACACATACAATACACATACAATACACATACAATATACATACAATACACATACAATACACATACAATACACATACAATACACATACAATACACATACAATACACATACAATGCACATACAATACACATACAATACACATACAATACACATACAATACACATACAATACACATACAATACACATACAAAACACATACAATACACATACAATACACATACAATACACATACAATACACATACAATACACATACAATACACATACAATACACATACAATACACATACAATACACATACAATACACATACAATACACATACAATACACATACAATACACATACAATACACATACAATACACATACAATACACATACAATACACATACAATACACATACAATACAAATAAAATACACATACAATACACATACAATACACATACAATACAAATACAATACACATACAATACACATACAATACACATACAATACACATACAATACACATACAATACACATACAATACACATACAATACACATACAATACACATACAATACACATACAAAACACATACAATACACATACAATACACATACAATACACATACAATACACATACAATACACATACAATACACATACAATACACATACAATACACATACAATACACATACAATACACATACAATACACATACAATACACATACAATACACATACAAAACACATACAATACACATACAATACACATACAATACAAATAAAATACACATACAATACACATACAATACACATACAATACAAATACAATACACATACAATACACATACAATACACATACAATACACATACAATACACATACAATACACATACAATACACATACAATACACATACAATACACATACAATACACATACAAAACACATACAATACACATACAATACACATACAAGTACACATACAATACACATACAATACACATACAATACACATACAATACACATACAATACACATACAATACACATACAATACACATACAATACACATACAATACACATACAATACACATACAATACACATACAATACACATACAATACACATACAATACACATACAATACACATACAATACAAATAAAATACACATACAATACACATACAATACACATACAATACAAATACAATACACATACAATACACATACAATACACATACAATACACATACAATACACAGTACAATACACATACAATACACATACAATACACATACAATACACATACAATACACATACAAAACACATACAATACACATACAATACACATACAATACACATACAATACACATACAATACACATACAATACACATACAATACACATACAATACACATACAATACACATACAATACACATACAATACACATACAATACACATACAATACACATACAATACACATACAATACACATACAAAACACATACAATACACATACAATACACATACAATACACATACAATACACATACAATACACATACAATACACATACAATACACATACAATACACATACAATACACATACAATACACATACAATACACATACAATACACATACAATACACATACAATACACATACAATACACATACAATACACATACAATACACATACAATACACATACAATACACATACAATACACATACAATACACATACAATACAAATAAAATACAAATAAAATACACATACAATACACATACAATACACATACAATACACATACAATACAAATACAATACACATACAATACACATACAATACACATACAATACACATACAATACACACACAATACACATACAATACACATACAATACACATACACATAATCTTCTGCAGACAAGCTTCGGCTTCGCAGATACTATTGTAAAAACATATTAGGAAAAATAAAAAAAAATAAAAAAAAAAAAAAAAAAACAAAAAAAAAAAAATACAATACACATACAATACACATACAATACACATACAATACACATACAATACACATACAAAACACATACAATACACATACAATACACATACAATACACATACAATACACATACAATACACATACAATACACATACAATACACATACAATACACATACAATACACATACAATACACATACAATACACATACAATACACATACAATACACATACAATACACATACATTACACATACAATACACATACAATACACATACAATACACATACAATACACATACAATACACATACAATACACATACAATACACATACAATACACATACAATACACATACAAACACATACAATACACATACAATACACATACAATACACATACAATACACATACAATACACATACAATACACATACAATACACATACAATACACATACAATACACATACAATACACATACAATACACATACAATACACATACAATACACATACAATACACATACAATACACATACAATACACATACAATACACATACAATACACATACAATACACATACAATACACATACAATACACATACAATACACATACAATACACATACAATACACATACAATACACATACAATACACATACAATACACATACAATACAAATAAAATACAAATAAAATACACATACAATACACATACAATACACATACAATACACATACAATACAAATACAATACACATACAATACACATACAATACACATACTATACACATACAATACACACACAATACACATACAATACACATACAATACACATACACATAATCTTCTGCAGACAAGCTTCGGCTTCGCAGATACTATTGTAAAAACATATTAGGAAAAATAAAAAAAAATAAAAAAAAAAAAAAAAACAAAAAAAAAAAAAAAATACAATACACATACAATACACATACAATACACATACAATACACATACAAAACACTACAATACACATACAATACACATACAATACACATACAATACACATACAATACACATACAATACACATACAATACACATACAATACACATACAATACACATACAATACACATACAATACACATACAATACACATACAATACACATACAATACACATACAATACACATACAATAACACATACAATACACATACAATACACATACAATACACATACAATACACATACAATACACATACAATACACATACAATACACATACAATACAAATAAAATACACATACAATACACATACAATACACATACAATACAAATACAATACACATACAATACACATACAATACACATACAATACACATACAATACACATACAATACCACATACAAAACACATACAATACACATACAATACACATACAATACACATACAATACACATACAATACACATACAATACACATACAATACACATACAATACACATACAATACACATACAATACACATACAATACACATACAATACACATACAATACACATACAATACACATACAATACACATACAATACACATACAATACACATACAATACACATACAAAACACATACAATACACATACAATACACATACAATACACATACAATACACATACAATACACATACAATACACATACAATACACATACAACACATACAATACACATACAATACACATACAATACACATACAATACACATACAATACACATACAATACACATACAATACACATACAATACACATACAATACACATACAATATACATACAATACACATACAATACACATACAATACACATACAATACACATACAATACACATACATACCATACAATACACATACAATACACATACAATACACATACAATACACATACAATACACATACAATACACATACAATACACATACAATACACATACAATACACATACAAAACACATACAATACACATACAATACACATACAATACACATACAATACACATACAATACACATACAATACACATACAATACACATACAATACACATACAATACACAACAAAACACATACAATACACATACAATACACATACAATACACATACAATACACATACAATACACATACAATACACATACAATACAATACAATACACATACAATACACATACAATACACATACAAAACACATACAATACACATACAATACACATACAATACACATACAATACACATACAATAACACATACAATACACATACAATACACATACAATACACATACAATACACATACAAAACACATACAATACACATACAATACACATACAATACACATACAATACACATACAATACACATACAATACACATACAATACACATACAATACACATACAGAACACATACAATACACATACAATACACATACAATACACATACAATACACATACAATACACATACAATACACATACAATACACATACAATACACATACAATACACATACAATACACATACAATACACATACAATACACATACAATACACATACAATACACATACAAAACACATACAATACACATACAATACACATACAATACACATACAATACACATACAATACACATACAATACACATACAGAACACATACAATACACATACAATACACATACAAAACACATACAATACACATACAATACACATACAATACACATACAATACACATACAATACACATACAATACACATACAATACACATACAATACACATACAAAACACATACAATACACATACAATACACATACAATACACATACAATACACATACAATACACATACAATACACATACAGAACACATACAATACACATACAATACACATACAAAACACATACAATACACATACAATACACATACAATACACATACAATACACATACAATACACATACAATACACATACAATACACATACAATACACATACAATACACATACAATACACATACAATACACATACAATACACATACAATACACATACAATACACATACAATACACATACAATACACATACAATACACATACAATACACATACAATACACATACAAAACACATACAATACACATACAATACACATACAATACACATACAATACACATACAATACACATACAATACACATACAGAACACATACAATACACATACAATACACATACAAAACACATACAATACACATACAATACACATACAATACACATACAATACACATACAATACACATACAATACACATACAATACACATACAATACACATACAAAACACATACAATACACATACAATACACATACAATACACATACAATACACATACAATACACATACAATACACATACAATACACATACAATACACATACAATACACATACAATACACATACAATACACATACAATACACATACAATACACATACAATACACATACAATACACATACAATACACATACAATACACATACAATACACATACAATACACATACAATACATATACAATACACATACAATACACATACAATACACATACAATACACAT